>JALKAD010000008.1:0-21573 GCA_024500015.1 Ulva compressa | reverse complement strand
TGGGGCGAATGGCGGGAGGCGGGATCCAGGCAGGGCCGACGACGTGGGCGGGATGGGTGAAGTGGCTGGGCGAGACGCTGCGGGCAGGGACACAGATGTGGGCAACGATGCAACGGAGGGTGCTGATCACAGGGATTCAGGCCAGGAGGGGCAGGGTCAGCCGCAGCGCGGGGCAGATGCACAGGCAGAGGAGCTAGATGATGCCGAGCCGGCCTCAGGTGTGGTGCCGGAGGCGGACAAAATCGGGGATATCTTGTGTGTTCCGCCCAGCGGCGAGCTCCGCATTGCGGATGTGTCTGTGATTGACCCTGTGGCGCAGACGTATCGCAGAGCGGCAGCCCGTGGGGATGGCGCTGCGGCGGCGGTGCGCGATAAGCACAAGGCGGCTGCTTATCGTCGCTATAATCCGCATGCGTACGATTTTGTTGCGTTGTCGCATGAGACATTCGGCAGGTTGAGCAAGGGTGCACTGTCGCATCTGAAGTATCTCGCTGATATTGCTGTCGAGTGTGGTATACAGGATCGGGCGCAGTACATCACCAATGTGAAAAGAGAACTGAGTGTAGGTTTGTGTAGAGGCAACGCGCTGTTGTTCAGAATGGGCTTGCAGATCATGACTGGTGTGTCTGGAAAGGCAGCCGTGGCGGGCAGAATCCGCCCGGTTGCTGAGTTGTGAGGTAGTGCGTCGGATGTGCCACTGGCATGACTAGCGCATACCGACTCTGTAACCACACACACACACACACACACAACGCAGGAACCGAAAGGCCGCCGTGGCGGACAGAATCCGCCCGGTTGCTGAGTTGTGAGGTAGTGCGTCGGATGTGCCACTGGCATGACTAGCGCATAACGACTCTGTAACCACACACAAACAACGCAGGAACCGAGCGCAGCACCACGCAGTACCACACAGTCCACTCGCACACCAAACACAGTCAGCACGCGCCGGCCCACCAGCGGGCGCCGAGTGGACACTAGCAGTCAACACGGGCGCGTAGCCGCGCGCTACGGCCATCTCCGACGCCGCGAGGCACCGGTCCCATGGGATGCGGCCACAGCCGGCCGGGCAGCACGAGCGGCATCCGAAAAGGGGGGCAGAGGAGAAATGGCGGAGGTGCGCGGGGAAGTGGCCAACACAAGCGGCAGTGCACAACTTTTGCCGAGACACACATGTATTGTCACCGATTACATGACGATGGTAATTACGATAGGCTGATTTATGATGGCGTGACGACGATTTTGCGACCTTTTCGACGAATATGTGGGAATTAAGGGGTTGTGTTGAAAAACATTAGGGTGGTAATTACGATGTAATTTTACGACGAGCAAGTTGACACTACGATTACGACGTAGTTCTGCTTTCTCATCTTAATCGATGACATTACACACGTGTACAGCACCGCGCCGCAAACACACAGCACCGCGCCGCACAGCACACAGCACACTGAAGAAGCGCAACACAGTGCAGTCTACGCACATGTGCATGTGGCAGGTGCCAGGTGCTGGGGACCGCCGTTGGTGTCCAAACGGCGAAACGTTGGCGCAGAGCCGGCCACAGCAGCCAGCATGGCCACGACTGATTGTAAAATAACTTGAACTCGTGCAGTGCTCACGGCGTGCTTTGCAGCATCGCAGCTCACGTCCCAGACATTTGAATTGTGTACACGGTTGTGGCATGCATTGTGAAGGTCAGAAGGTGCATGCACCTCTCAGCCACACAGTTTATGTGGCTCGATCGGGCACACAAGGGAGTCGCTGGGGCTGGCATGCGTGGTAATCTCAGTCGGGGCACATGCATTACAGGGGCACTACACCCACCCCACGGGGCACTACACCTACACCGCTGTGGGTGCACTGGGGTCGATCCGGTGTTAGGGGGTGGGGCTGATCATCGAGTGTGGCCTGGTTCGTTTGCTCGTGTGGCTGCACTTAGAGCTTTGGGTGTGTACTGAAGCGCGGTGTGGCCGGAGTGGCATCCATGGGTGTGGCATGGAGCAGCATCTAGCTGGTGCGCATGCGCAGGTGTGTTACACAGTGATAGATCTGGGACCCAGCAGCGCCGAGGCAACAGACCAGTCAACATGCAAACAGAAAGACAGGCCATCTCAAGGACCAAGGCCACTAAAAGCCAACGCAGGAACCGAGCGCAGCACCACGCAGTACCACACAGTCCACGCGCACGCCAAACACAGTCAGCATGCTCCGGGCCCACCGGCGGGCGCCGCCTCGACACTAGCAGTCTACACGGGCGCGCAGCCGCGCGCTACGGCCACCTCCGAGGCCGCGAGGCACCGGTTCCAGGGGCCACGGCCGCAGCCAGCCCAACAATACGAGCGGCGTCCAGGACGGGGCAGAGGAGAAGTGGCGGAGGTGCGCGGGGAGGATGGAGAGAGGGAGGAGGAGGGACGGGGGGGGGGGGGGGGGGGGGGGGGGGGGGGGGCACAGGGGGGTCATGACTCAAGCCTATGCGCGATGGCCCGTCAGCGCCGGTAGGAGGCAGGTGTGTTACACAGTGCTAGATCTAGGACCGCAGGTGTGCATGCGTATTTGGTGCAACTGCAACCAATTGGTGTTTGTTGAACTTATAATTATCACATTAGTATTACAGATTGCTGCCAGGCGCTTGCTGGAACTCAGTTGCTTACTTCGTGTTTTCCTCGCAATCGTTTATTGGCCGCTGCACTTCCGATCGCTTCTGGGCTGCTGCATTGATCAATACCTTGCGCCAGGCACACGCAGCCGCTCCCCGCCGGCCTCCGCGCCAGGCTGGCCAGGATGGCGCTCCTGCCGGGCATGGCGGTCTCCAACGACGGCGTGCCCGCGCTGACAAGCTGGTGCGCGTAGGCCGCCACCCTTAGCTCCGTTCCCCTTCCTCTGACGAGCAAAGCAGCCTAGGAGGCCCGCCCCCCGTATCCGTCCCGGGCCCGTCCCATCTCCAGCCACGCCTAGCCATCGTCCTTGGCCGTCAAATTGCCATCGAGCAACTGACGTCAGTGGCACAGGCAAACTGTGGTCTGGGGCCACGGCCATGGCTGTCGCTCATTAATTGCTGCGGCAGTCGATGTAGCTATAGTGTGGCGTCAGGATGCTGCAGTGGCCATGCAGGCTGGCCCCGCGCCGGCTTCGCGCCACCTAGACGATGTGCTTTCCTGGTGCCCGCATGTGGACTCGAGACCTCCTTTTACGCTGGGTCAAGTTGCTGTCTGTTCATACTTTGCGCTCGAGGTACGAGCGCAGGATGCCGGTTGCATTCCTTCTGATTTCTGTGAGTGCGGTTCATGACAGCATGTATGCGGGTCTACGTATGCATATGTAGGGCAGCCATGCCAGTGGTGCTTGTGATGTTTGATTTGGTGCCTTCTTCCTTCCCTCGGCGCCACTGGGGCCTTGATCTATCTCAGCGTAACACACCAGCATGCAAGCTCTCAAGTGTGATCAGGCCAAGTGTTACACGGAAATAATCGTAAGACCCCGGCGGCGAGGGCAACAGCAGGAAAGCAGACAGCCAAAAGGCCCCGAAAGCAGACAGCAACAACAATCAGCAAGTGTGATCGGGCCAAGTGTGGTTAGGGGTGCGTTTGAGCGGACTGCGCTGCATGCATTCTAGCTTCCAAGGTTCCGGAGATATCTCCAGATATCTCCAGATACTCAGGACCCATGCATATGGCCTGTCTCAGTGGAATCAGCAAGCTCAAGAATTCATTCATCTATCACCGCAATGGCATCAAAGCTCGGAACTTTGCAGCATCAGTGAACATTTCGTACCGAGTCACGCATATGTTGGAATCTGGCGCACGGCTGCTCGCTGCTGGGCGCTTGCTGGAACTAGATTGCGTACTTACTCCTGCCCTCGCCGTTAGGCTGCTGCTTTGGTCTCCGTGTAACACATACGTTAGAGCTTGATTCACATGCGCGCATACATTCGCGCGCAAGCTTGATTTGCGCCCAGGCCTGCGACCGTGCTTTATCAGCGACCCACAGTTATGGCCCGAAGCAATCGGAATCGCAAACAATATTTTGAAAAATCTCGCTCCAAGAAGGGAGCTGATGTAAACACGGCTGAAAGCACGAGCTGGGACGGTGTGCTCCGGATGCGTGGCCACAGCCTGCCTCGTACCAGCTGACACTTCCGCATGCGCGTCGACAGCACCATTGTACAGATTTCTTAAAGTCTGGATATGCGGAAGGGGAGTATCTGGTGCGTCCTTCGCATCTCAGCATGCGTTGTGTTGGCCATTCCAGCGATCGCGAAAACTCGAGCTCTGTACAAGGCAAGCCGACTTTGGATTTGCTGCAGTATGTTGTTAAAGGCGCAGAGAAAATCCTTAGTGATACTTTCGAGCCCGGAAAAAAAATCGAGTCTGACAGATTCGACATCGCTCTGCCATGGTGCGCACGGCCTAGGGCCCACACCACTAGGTAGTGGTGCCGACACTGTTACTGACACGGCGAAGTATGACAGGAACTGTCAGGTATGTAGGAACCTGCTGCTGTTTCAACATGAAGGGAAGGCTGCCAATGGTGGGCCAAAAAAGTTCTTATCGGTATTTCTGGTTCTTCCTGATGCCAAGTCCCTCCAAGATGCTGACCTGCCAAAAGCCGACTTCACGTTGACTGTGGTCAATCGGTCTGATCCTGCAGCCAGCATACAGAAAGGTAAGGTTTTTGATACTCTGAACGCTGTCATGTATCCCGCTGCTGTCAATGTCCAGCATTCAGGCCAGCATGTGACGTTGTGGTATGCGCCAGTCGTTGCTTGAAGTTGTTCGACTCGCGCAGGGCAGTAGTTACAGCATATATAATCTACCGTCTCGACCAGCGTGTTGCTTGCAGACTCTTCACACCGGTTCACTGCAGAGCAGGACGACTGGGGATATGCAGAATTTGTCAAAGTTGCTACCCTACAGGATGCCCGTGAGCAGTTCATGCCAGATGGCAATCTTCACATCCAACTCACGCTCCGAGTGGAGCAGCCCAGTGTTGGTGCACGTGATGATGCAGAGCTGGCAGTTCAGCATGCTTGCACGGCTGCGGGGCAGCAGGGTCCTGCAAAGCAGGTACACATCACCAAGCCCAAGCAGGAGCCTCACGTTGCAATGGCGAATCAGGTACTGCTACATCATCGCCATCTTCTCTGTGATCGGCTGTCTGAGATTTGGCTAATACTAATGAGCGTGATCGTGTGACCACCTACCAAGAACACATGACACTTGAACATGACACTTGAACATGCATCTTTGCATGCACGTCGATGTGCATGATCAGCATGCTGAGCTGCACAGCGCCACGCATGTCCAAGCCACTGACTGGTACAAATTAGCACTACGTAGTATACACCCGGCTGGTAATAATTGGCCGCGAGCAGCAAGGCATGGTGCAGGTCCGCTCAGCATCTAGCACGTACCATGCTGGGTGCGTTTGGATCCAATCTCGCTTTTATTGCCGCAAGCCATGCAGCGGCTGGGCACACCTACTAGTCGTCCACGCGCACTGCAAGCGCTCTGCTGTGGTCCACATTCCACGGGGCATGCCCAATGTTCACGCATGTCAGCCCTTCAAATCATCCTGCCAACACTGGACTACCAACATCCACGGCGTGTGGTGTGGTGTGCACGTGCCGCATTGCGTTGTTTGTGTGTGTATGTGTGTGGTGTGCACACCGTGATAAACACTTCACGCCACAAACATGTCATGGTGTGCACATCCGCGGGGTGTGGTGTGCACGTGCTGCAGTTGCTGCAGTTGCGCTAGTGGTCTGCAGGCCCGCCGCCCTGGCCCTGCAAGCTGCATGCGTCAGTGCATCCACATGTGTCTGCTTCCGGAACACCAGACCGGCCGCGTAGCGAGCATAGTCATGGCCATGGTCAAAAGCACGTTCCGAGTTATCGATGGGGATCACCAATTGCAAGAACGCTGTACATGCCATCCGGCAGCCAGCGGCACCGACTTCAAGTTGAGACCCACCAGCTGCCTGCAGGGAGCAGTAGGCTACCTGCAGACGCTGCTGCAGACGCTGCACAGCGTGCCGCAGTTCCGTAATGCCACGCATCAATTGTGGGTGTCTGATGGGCGGCACGCAGATGCCGCCATCCCGCGCACCCTCAAGCGCCTCTTCGGGAAACTGGAGCAGCGCAGCACGCCTGTGTCGCGGAAACGGCCACGGGGGTGGGTACAGGGCGACTCGCACATCGCTCAGGGCGTAGAAGAGCTGGTGTTGCAGCTGTCGGACCAGCTGGCAGAGAAGGCTGGCAGCATGGGTGTGATTCTGCTCGGCTATGTGTCAACATGCAGGCACCATGCCTGCTCTGGGTATGCCGCTTGCATTTCCACGGTCGCCTGAGTCATGGCCAGCGGCCCTGTGTGTACGATCACGCCTGCACCTCCTCTGGAGCTCGAGTGTCTTCTCAGCATCACAAGATCGTTCGTTCAAAGTATGATCTCCAGCACATGCATGCATGTCTACAGACGAGCTACTATAGTATACTATAGCATGGTATTATGACCAAGTAGTGCGTGCAGATCAGCAGAGTGTGCCGTGCAAGGCGTCTCGCCTCAACATCCCGGTGGACATCACCGAGGTACGCCTCGGTCGCTGTCATTGCTGCGTGCTTTCAAGGTTTTTTTCAAACAGTCGTTTCACAAAGCCCCTGCATACTTGGCCTACTCTACCACTGTCGCTCAGTTCTGCTTGCTATGCTTTCACACCGTTCGCCCGACCGCGCCGCCTGGCATCATGATGTTGGGGGATTCTCGGCACAGTGTGGCCAGCACCAGCAGGTTATCCCCGTGTACCAGTAATGTTTCTGCAGCAACTGCTGCACGCATGCAGGGCAAAGATGGGATTCGGGTCATTGCAGACTTGCCTGGGGTACCCAAAGACGCTATCATCCTTGACATTGACAAAGTCAACAGCAGCATAACGATCTCTGTCGCCCACTCGGACGACGCCCAAGCCATTGATGCGCCCGGCATGGCGCCTGTCGCACAGGGCACGGGCGGGCCTGCTCCAGCCGCAGCTGCTGGGGCAGCTGCAGTCGAAGACAAGATAGCGCCCGGAGTGATAGACGCGCTGGTCGCAGAGGAAACGCAGACGCTTTTGCAAGAGAGGGTACGGCGATTCGGGGCGCGGACGATCACCTTCCCCAAGACCGCCAATCTGTCACAGGCAAAGGCAGAGTGTGAGGGGGGCGTGCTGCGGGTGTCGATCCCCAAATTGGTCCTTCCCAAGCCAACCCGCCTGGCCGTATTGTGAGGCATGAGAGTTAGTGCATGTGCATGCAGTGATCGTCTGACCTGCCACGACTTGTTGGGCCATAAACTCTTTCCGATACGAGGACCATGTGTCTAGTAATACATGGCTCGACCTCTTCTGGAGCCGCACTGTAACAATTGGCAGTGTTGTTAATGTGCAGATGGCTGTGCCAATGCCGCTGAGGATGCCAGACTTGCAGTGTTGATGGGCCATGTCAGAACTGCAATGCCAGCGCTGTCACGCACACAGGGCGGCGCAGTGCCCTGCGGTGCAAAGTGTGACAGGTCGCGTATGGATATCTCTTGTGTGCATGGATACTATAGTATCTCTTGTAGTGAATTGTTGAGTGATGTGTGCACGGTCGGGGGCGTATGCACAGTCGTCGATGTGTACAGGCTGTGCAACGAGACGTTTTCTTCACCAGAGTGATGCTAATGACCAGAATAGCTGATAACGTTGTATGACATGACTGACAGGTGGTGACAGGGGCGCAAATGCAGCATAGAGCAACATGCAGAACAGACTGCAGAGCATGCCAGCAGCCATGCAGCTGCAAACTGCCAAGCATAAAGCAACAACATCCTCAAGTAGCTCAGCCTTCATGCAGCGCTGCCAGAACCGACTGTTTCGTACTGTCGTGTTTCAAATAGAACCTGACAGCCCGCAGACCAAACAGTCTAACAGCGCACCCGCCCACCATCCCGTTCTGGCTGAGCTGAAACGTCAGCAAATGCACTAGGGGCATTGCGGAAGCTGGCAGAGGCACCGGGGACAGTGTAGATGCTCCGAGAAGCCCAAGGCAAGGTGACTTCATCGTCGCTGTCGCCAGCATCGACCGGAGGGGCACTGGCTCCCTGAGCAGCACCGAGCAGAACCTGCGCGCGCCAATCGCTGTTGCAGGTACCTCCGAGGCCAAGGCACCAAGCCCAGCAACACAAGTGCAAGACAGTCCGCATAGCCGTAGTTTACACACAAGGGACTAGACTATCAGTATGGAGATAGCCAGCTGTGACAATTGAGCTGAGCAGGGGTGAGCTTGTCCACAGCTGCGGCGCCGCAACCCGTCATTACACGGTCAACCCGCCCGCCGCCCCAGGCTATGACCGCTCGTAGAGCGTCAGACCAGCTAGCGTAGAGGCCCAGGGGGCCCATGCTTACGTTCTAGGCACATCTTCTCGTGGACAAGCAGTCACCATGCCGGCGCAGTGAAGTAACAATGTGTGCAGGGTCGGTCGAGAATAGACAATTGGCGTAAGCTGCGTATATATACTAGTAGTACTGTCAATACTATATACTAGTAGTACTGTTCACCTGCCTGGCACTGTGATCGTGTGTGTCTCAAAATCGTGTGTGTCACAGGTGTGTGTGGCACTGTGATCGATCAAGGCCCCAGCAGCGCCCAGTGAGGAAAGCACTGAACAAAACAAAAACAAACGCAAGCAGCACGGTCACCCTGTACATCCGCATGAGCAGGCACTCACCGAGAACACAACCGACAGCGCGCACACACGCGTAGCACACACGCGCAGCACACACGCGCAGCAAACGCGCGCAGCAAACGCGCGCAGCGCACGCATGCAGCACACGCGCGCAGCACACACGCGCAGCACACACGCGCAGCACACACGCGCACCACACCGGCCCCATGCGGCGGAGTCTACGCACAGGCACCAGATGCTGGGGACCATGGCGCCTAGCCGGCGCAGAGCCGGCCACAACAGCTACCACAGCCATTGACATGATACGACGCCGCGCTGTTCCGCGCGCGGCCAATGCATGGCCGCCTTGGCGCCAGCCCCAGCTGGGCCCAGCCTCAGACCACACGGTGCCAGATCTAGAGCTACATACAGTGTACTGCTAGCTGTCCGCACGTGAGCATAGCGACGCGCCGTCCCATGCATATGGGAAGGGCGCCGGGGTGAACGAGTCCCTGGACGAGCTCGTGCCACAAACGCTAGCCCAGCTCTCTTCGCAGACGCAACAAGAACGGCCGTGTAGTGTTTATGACTTTCGCTCGAATTACCATGCGGGCTCCAGCTTTGCCCAAATTTGTGATGCGGGACTTCGTTGAACCGAAGCGGGCACTTCGATACGGGCCGAGCGATGACAATAATTAAGGCTTGGCAAACCCGTGGTTCCTTTGGAAAAAAGGTAAGTAAATGAAAACCGATCGGGCGTCGCGCCACACCCGGACGGGCATTAGCCACAGCACCCCTGCAGACTGGGACGGAACTATAGTCAACACGCTCGATCCCACCATACATGTACAGGGGAGCAAAGGGGGCATGCGCAGGCTCAACGCCTGCACATACCCCAGACGACGACACATGCAGGTGGGTCCAACAGGGGAGCCACAAAGACAGCACAGCCACGGGTGCAGACTCGCACAGGGCAGGCATCCAGAAAACTATGCGCATGCGCGTCACAACAGTGGCCACAAGGCGTATATAGAGTCCCCAAGCAGGCTAGGCTGGGCGACGGAAGCAGAAACGGCGGCCGCGGGATCAAGGAGGAACTCTTTCTTTCGCTTTTTGAGAATGGAGGACGCAGTCGCAACACTGTCACACGCAGGAGCAGCTGCCATATTAATATATTGCTGCACAGATATCGATTGTTGATCATGACCACTAGCGCTGACGGACTGCCGGCGCTGACATGCCATCGCGCGCAGGCCGTCGACGTGCACAGGCCCCCCCCTCCTCCCCCGGCACTCTTTGTGGCAAGTGTATAACCCCCCCCCCCCCCCCCCCCTTTCCCTGCGACACCCCTCCCCCTCCCCCTCCCCCTCGAGGTCCCCACCGCCGGCCCCGCCAGTCTCACCCGCCCCTCCCCAGCCGCCGCTCGGGCCGCGGCGTTCACGTCAGTGGCTGTGACTCCGGCTCCAATTGCCGATGGCTTGAGGGCTCGGCCGAAGCGTGCGGCCGAAAACCTGCGTGACGGCGTGTCGCCCCTGCGGCCGTCAGGGCTGGTTTAGTCTTCTCCCCCCCCCCCCCCCCTCTGGGTGAGACGCACTGTCAGCAGCTAAACAAGTTCTCCGTCCTCTGTTGCGTACGATTGCTTACCTACTTCAGCTACCATGGCAACGCAGGTCGACGCAGGTTGACGCCCTCAGGCTGGCAAGGTCCTTTCCGACTGCATTCGCGTTGAGACTTCACCGTATGGAGCCTCTACCAGTATGGAGCCGCTTACCTTCACAGCATGGAGCCGCTTACCTTCACAGCATGGAGCCGCTTACCTTCACAGCATGGAGCCGCTTACCTTCACAGCATGGAGCCGCTACCACATTAATGCCGTCTGGTACTCCTGGCAATTGCCAACACATGGGCTTGTGTACGTGGGAGGCACCAGGCGATCGCGAGCCCAGTGAGTGTGATCATGATGATGACCTCATTTTGCCATGGCGACGGATTTATCTAGCATGTGCTGATAGCAAGAAGCCAAGGAGATCCAGGCCCGATTCAAACAGGTCGGTGAATCCCATCAATTTTGCTATAGGAAGAGCAGGCCTGTAGAGGTCTCCTGGCCTGAACAGCAGACCGCTATGCAGGCTTTGCAAGGATAGGTCATCCCAGGTGAGTGTCTCAAGCTTATAGGCAGGGTTGTGGAGATAGCAGGGCTAGAGGTTGTCAGTGCTCGAGATAGGAGAGCGCTCGCGTGCGTTACAGCGGGGTGGTCAGCGGTGCGATAGCAGCAGTGCTGAAGCTGCGGCGGGTTCATTCGCTCGAGCTCGCTTCAATAAGCGAGAACAGACTGCATCTACATATGGCGACATTCCACAGAGTTCAACGACACGCGACGTCGCGACATGTTCCGGGAACATTCATGATTTCAGAGCTCCCTTGAACAGATCTGAACAGCGCCGCGCGGCACACATATCTCGAGATACGCTTGCCTGACGTACAAGTTTGTCGGCCATCCTGCCTCTCATTAGCAATCCAAGCCTATGGAAGGGGATCAAACGCGAAAAACGGGTAGTACTGTAGAGCTTGATCCAGCGACTGGCGGATCTACTGCCGAGACGACCAGCTGGGACGGTGTGCTCCGGAGCCCACGCCGCGCCTCATAGCCAGAACAGTCCACATAAGCTATTATTGATCAGCAAATAACAGCATGTAGAGTTTATGAAGACTGGATGCGCGCAAGGCGATTACCTGGTGTGCCCGTGAACCTTCGAGGGCGAATTCGCCTCCCCCGCACTTGCTGCGTCGATTATCTAACGCTCTGCACAAATCCACGACGTACTTCATTGCTGCAGTACGTCCTAAAATCGGCCACTGGGCATATAAACCAAACTCTTGCCCCTACCACGGCCGCGGGCATCACGTCAGACACATTTGACATTGCATTCCCATGGTGCGAGTCCAGGTCTGCCGCTACAGTCAACGTCGATGATTAGATTTGCGGAAAGTTTACGCCGTACGAGCATGTAGGAAACTGGTCGTACATCCGAAAGGAGACTCCGCAGGCCAGCAACAGCCTGACCCATGCATGTCAGTGTACCTTCAGCTCGAGAATTGCAAGACGCTTCCACCCACCGACCTACTGGAAGCAACCTTTACATTGAGTGTGGTCAATCGGGTTCAACCGGCGGCCAGTGTTTTGAAGAGAGGTGCTGCCCGTGTGCATCGCCATGCTGGGATGCGGTTGCTTGCTTCCATGCTGGCTGAACAGCGCTGAACATCCCCATCGTTCCTGGGCTTCTGCGTCGATCTCCGTTCAACATACACATGCATGCAGATATTGCCAGTCGCCATCAACAACCGCGATGTCACGAGGCATCATTGGTACCACATTAGGCGTTTCAATCTGGCGAACGGTCAGCATTGACTAGCATCTGTTTGTCGCCTGGCAATGCCTATCAGTGCCTGTGATCCTTCCTCCTTCAGAAACGCGACTGTATTGCAGGCGGAACAGCTCGATTTACTGCAGAACAAGGCACCTGGGGAATCCCAAAGCTCATCGCGCTTACTCAATTGAAGCGTGATCAGAAGGAGCTCATGCCAGATGGCAACCTTCACATAGGAATCAAGTTGGAAGTGAAGCGCGAGGAAAAGCATCAAGAGGTGACGTGGCCGCACACTGGGTACATTGGGCTGAAGAAGCAGACGCACAGCAATGCTGATGATAGAGAGCATGATGTGGCGCTCAGAAATCAGGTGCTGCTCCTTTCAGCGCCAGTGACGCTGTGACCGCCAGTCTAAGAGAGAGGCACGCATATTGCTGCGCTGCAACGATGCTATACCACTAAACTCACGCCTCCAGAGTGAGGCATTGATCATGTCATACACACAAGGATGCATGATCCAGCTCATTGGCAGCATGCCACGTCTGCTGCAGCAGTGCTTTCCATGGTCAGATGGGGTCAAGTCACGCAGTGGCTATGTTCTTTTACGAGTTCCAGGTTCCAGCAGTATACTTACAGTACGTACTTCCATGACATGACGCCACGTGGTCACGCCAGCTATCCAGAAGCAGCTCCATGTGCAGCGAATAGAATCCGACAGCACATGTCTGAAATTGCTGCATCAGCGCGGATCTGGCAGTCAACAAATCGTCCACCTCCACTCACCGCTGACGTGTGTGTGCGTGTGTGTGTTTGTGTACAGGGTATTTCTATGCTTTGTGTGTGTGTTTGTAATGGGTTCACTTGTACATCACGTGATGTACATGTAGCAGATCTTAACGTAAGCATGAAAGGAGCGCTGCTGGCTACAGGGAGCAGCTGGCTACATGCATACGCTGCTGCAAACCCTGCACAGCGTGCCGCAGTTCCGCACAGCAGCGCATGTCATGCCGGTCGTGGACGGGGACGCGCCAGATGCAGCGATCCCCCGCACGCTCAAGCGCGTGTTTGGGAAACTGGAGTACAGCCAGACTCCCGTGTCGAAGAAGCGGCCGCTAGGGTGGGTCACAGGCGACGCGTTTGTGCCTGAGCGCGTGGAAGCTCTGGTCGGGCAGCTGTGTGACAAGCTAGAAGAGAAGGCGAGGAGCATGTGTGCGATTTCCGCTCCATGGGACAGTGTGGATCCGCGCGTGATTGCCACACTGCTGGCCTTGATCTATCACAGTGTAACACACGCTGCTTGCATGCACAAGCCGGACCTGCTGTCTGTCAGCGGTCTTCACATGCATGCCATGATGAGAGATGCTGCAGCTGCGTGACGCTGCCGGGAGCTGCGTCTGCAGGTGCTGATGCCAAGAGAAGCCATGCGCACAAGGCATCGCGTCTCAACATTCCGGTTGACGTTCTCGAGGTGCGCCCCTGTCATTTCAGGCAAAAGCTTCCCGTCGGGTAGTTCCTTGTGCCAGATGGTGGCCTGGCGGGTGCTTCTGTCAGTTCGCAACCTCCACGGTGAAGGGATGTCACCAGTCTAGATCCCGTCCGCAGCTTGTACCTGTTCTAGCAAACTTTGCCAAGCAAACCGATGAGATCAGAGCACCTCCGCACCATTGCACTGCAGCCCTGCCACCACACTACACTATCACTGCAGTGTTGTGGGTGGGGCCTCCAGCCTTGATATTCCATCGACACTCTACATGGCATCGGCGACGCGCTTACACAAGGGCTCACCTCGGGCTGTCGATCTCGTGCCGCACAGAGTCGCTTTACGCCGTAAACAGGGGCTGCTTCGCAATGCTTGACATGCCAGCACGGCCCCATGTCTGCTGCTGTACTTGTCGACCGTTGCATCATTTCGGCATCGCCTCATGCGCAGTCCCGTCTGGTGTTTTCAGAATACGTTGTCGATCTCACATCCGTGCATCTCCACCTCGGTCTGGCAGTATATATGTAGGGCAGGCGATTGCAACGCACCGCCAGGCAGGCTACCACGCCGACCATATTGATTGCGGATGTTTACATGTAACCACACGCAACTGGTGCCGTCGTTTCTACAGCGACAAAAAAAAAAAAAAAAAAAAAAAAAAACAAAAAAAAAAAAAAAAAAAAAAAAAAAAAAAAAAAAAAAAAAAAAAAAAAAAAAAAAAAAAAAAAAAAAAAAAAAAAAAAAAAAAAAAAAAAAAAAAAAAAAAACAAAAAAAAAAAAAAAAAAAAAAAAAAAAAAAAAAAAAAAAAAAAAAACAAAAAAAAAAAAAAAAAAAAAAAAAAAAAAAAAAAAAAAAAAAAAAAAAAAAAAAAAAAAAAAAAAAAAAAAAAAAAAAAAAAAAAAAAAAAAAAAAAAAAAAAAAAAAAAAAAAAAAAAAAAAAAAAAAAAAAAAAAAAACAAAAAAAAAAAAAAAAAAAAAAACTGGCCAGCACCATGGTAATGACAGTCCAACATGAACACCGAAAGCCGTGCGCGTGCAGGAGGACGATAGCTTCCACGTGGCAGCAGATGTGCCCGGCGTACGCAAGGACGCAATCAACCTCGACATCGACGCTCACAGCCGCACCCTTACCATCTCTGTTTCCCACCCTGATGACCCAACCAACACCACGTCTCAGCCAGCTGCTCCGGCGCAGGCCGCATCGGCCGCGCCAACACAAGCTGCGCGCACGGCGAGAGGAGCGGCCGGGCATGTCAAGGTGGAGCCGGGCACGACAGGCGTGACCAGCGCTGCAGCGCCTCAGGCGCTGCTGCGGGAGAGATTGCAGCGCTTTGGGGCACGCACGCTCAAGTTCCCCGAGACTGCGGATCTGGCTGGAGCCAAGGCAGAGTTTGTGGGGGGTGTCCTGCGGGTGTCCATTCCCAAGAAGCCGCCGCCCAAGCCTGTGCGCCTGGCGATCGCGTGACGCGTGGCCGCATGAGCTTTTGCTGGGTCGGTGTTTCTGCTTCCGTGCCATGTTGCCGACGTATCTCATGTTGCCAGCCCTGCGGAGCAGCAGCGGTGTACGAGACTCTTACAATTGGTGACATCTTAGGTAAGCATGTGTGGCAGGTCGTTGTTTTCCCCCGATTCTTTCATTTACTTACTCAATTGGATGTGGTGAATTTAACAGCTGCGTTGATATTGGGCAGCGGTGAAGACATCTTGAAGTCTGGACGGCTGTTGTATGCATGCGTCATGTGCATTTGGGTTCTGGACAGGGCTGACTGTGTTTGTGCGTGTGCTTGGCCGCGGTGCTGCAGTATATACCAACAGAAGGCTATGCAGGGTACCACTGAGAAGCCGATCGTCTAGCATTTAGCAAGTCACTGTCATGATCAATGACAGCACAGATGGCTTCACACCGGGCACATTGCGACTGTGAATGGCAAGTGCTCAAGATGTCTGTTGAGAGGCTGTCTAGATACAGTGTTCTTCAGCTCAGCTGTGACGTAGAACATGTGAGGTAAGAGTGATTCGATCCGGCGATCTGGACATGTTCCGTCCGAGTGGTCAGCCGGGCTGCTGATACGAAAGTTTTCACGTCATTGTGTGCTTGTGAACTCCGTGCTTGTGAACCAGTCATGTGATTCGAAAGCCTTTGACCGGGCGCCCTTCAAGTTTCAGCCGCTTGCACCCCTTCCCCCTCAGTCGCAGCGACCCCCACAGCAGGGCAACCCTCTGGGCTAGAAGCTCTGGCCTTCCACACACACACACACACACACACACACACACACACACACACACACACACACACACACACACACACACACACACACCCACACGCCAAACGACCCGACAACCCAACCGCACCCACACCGAATCCCACACACCAAAAACGCACTGACCTGAAACACAGTGCGTCAGATGTACCACTGGCATGACTAGCGCATACCGGCACTATGTAACCACATACAAACAACGCAGGAAGTGAGCACAGCATCGCGCAGTGTCTCACAGTCCATGCACACGTCAAGCACAGTCAACAATGCTGACTCAGCATGCACCGGGCCAACCGGCGGGCGTCAATCCGATCCCGGCAGTACATACGGGCGCGCAGCCACGCGCCACAGTCACCGCCGCGGCCCCCAGCTTCCCGTTACCGGGGCCGCAGCCGCAGACATCGGCGCAAACGCCACAGTACGAGCCGTGTCCGGGGAGGGGCTGAGGAGAAGGGGGAGGCGGATGAGCGGGGAGGAGGCAGCAGAGGAGGAGGGGGGGGGGGGGGGGGGGAAGGAAGTTCACAGTTCCAGTCTACGCGCGATGGCACGTCAGCGCCGGCAGTCCGTCCGTGGGGACAGGAAGGCCCGGCAGTAGTGCCCGCATAGGTACGTGTGTGTTACACAGTGATAGATCTAGGACCCAGCAGCGCCGAGGCAACAAACCAGGCAACACTCAAACAGACAGACAGGCCACCACAAGCTCCAAGGCTACTCTCCGCACGAGCAAATGCCAGAACGAATTCGTTCGAACTTGCGCCGGCACGAAAGCAAACCCACACACACATACACACACATACACACACAAACAACGCATGAACCGAGCGCAGCACCACGCAGTACCACACAGTCCACGCGCA
The DNA here is from genome assembly GCA_024500015.1 of Ulva compressa. Classification (NCBI taxonomy): domain Eukaryota; kingdom Viridiplantae; phylum Chlorophyta; class Ulvophyceae; order Ulvales; family Ulvaceae; genus Ulva; species Ulva compressa. The sequence goes on along the minus strand of JALKAD010000008.1, from coordinate 4,936 downwards.
CACCAAACACAGTCAGCATGCTCCGGGCCCACTGGCGGGCGCCGACTCGACACCAGCAGTCTGCACGGGCGCGCAGCCGCGCGCTGCGGCCATCTCCGAGGCCGCGAGGCACCGGTTGGTACGTGTGTAGATGCTGAGCTATGATGTGACAGCGTATGGCGTATGGGGTGCCCTCGAGCCAAGCCAGTGTACCCGTTCGCTGTACACATATGCATGCTAGGATTCCATGCATTGGGTTGACTTCTATGCAGAATTCAGTACTGTACATGTATGTGTTGCACTGTAATAGATCTTGGACCCAGCTGCAGCAGCGCCGAGGCAAACAGACAGACAAACCATCACAAGTTTGGAAACAGACAAACCATCACAAGTCCGATGCATATGTGAGGCATCATGTGGACGCAGCAGGTGTTAGTCACGTTCCGGTTTCGCGCGCTAGCGCGTGAGACCTGAACGTGACCGGTACGTAACGGCACTTGTCGCCCTGTACATGTCACACGGTGCGGGTGTGGTCGGCTGCACAGGTGCGCAGATGCACATCAGACTCAACATGCCTCTGAACAAGCGAGTAATTCAAGATACAAACATGGACGCCGCTGCTAATGAGTAGCATATGATACAGCATGTGTTGTGCTCCCGAACTGCAATGACCGCGCTGCTGTCAGGTTTTCTTGTGATTCTCGTGACGTGAGCAGCGATTAGGGCCATGGTAGATGAAAAGGAACTTGTGGAAGGCAGTGGTGTAGAGCTGGGTCGAGAAAGTGCGTCTGTCGATGATGAAGCCGCTGCGCAGCATGCGCAGACTACGAGCTGGGACGGTATGCTCCGGCGCAGCTGCACAGCACGCAGGCCTGCTCCCCGTCAGAGTGCACGTGCTTGCAGTGCTTTGATCGCGTGCTGTTGCCTTGCTTGCTGTTGCCCTCGCTGTCGGGCTATTGCTTGGATTTTGTGTGCACTGTGCGCGCTCTGATGCGCAGGCCAACTCAGCACGTTCAACAGTTTGTGTGCTCATGTAGAGTTCCTGAGGACTGGCTGCGCGGAAGGCGAGTACCTGGTGCGGCTTTACACGTACACGTGCACACTATATATATATTCGCGCATGTACGTATACTGCGTAGGATGCGGCCCGCTGCAGTGCGTACACTCGTTGGCTAACGCCGAAAATCGTCCAGTTTGTGTAAGCACGCTACACCACTGGAAGTGTGCACACTATGTTTCCGCTTGTTCGGTGTTCTCTAGATCGGGGTTGTGATCTTTCATGACTGTTCCTCTAAGGCCTCGTCGACTATGTCGTCCGACTAGCGTGCGACCCCATGCAACATGCACCCCGTGGCATGTTTCCCACACGCGCCAGGTCCTCGACCCGGTGGCCACCTCCGCCACAATCGGCATTCTATAAATGTTATCCTCATACTATGAACATTACGGGCTGCAGACTGCTCCGGCACGGGTGCAGTACTGTGGCTTGGGCGCAGCGCACTGCTGGCCCCTCTACCCACTACTTGCCACAGTGCCGAATGACAGGTTGTGTGCGTGCCGTGGGGGCGGTGGTGGGGGGGGGGTGGGGGGGGGGGGGGGGGGGGGGGATTTGGTGTTGGCGCTGCTTTAAAAAAAGCGATTCACTAGCATGATAGATCTTCGACTCATTGATAGTTCATCAGGTTATCGGCAAACCAATATGTTGATCATGCTCAAGGCGTTAATTTCCTGGTCGTTGCCGTTTGCAAGCTGGCAGACAAGCATGCTGTGCACAAGTACTGCACCAATGACCAAGCGAACTTTTACTAGCAGGTCTGGTGAAAAACTTACAATTGAGCCAATTGTGCCGTGGCACGGGCATGGGCATGCGTTCGCTGTTTGAGGGAACATAGCGTCAGCGCGCAATGCATATAATGGGGATGAAAGCCTGGATACAACAAATCCCGCTGAGGTGTCCCGGATCTCATGAGCTGAGGTTGCGCTGCCGCGCACATCGTTGAACACATGTGTTGTACAAACAGTGCCTGGGCAACGTAAAGCTTATGTGCTGTACAAACAGTGCCTGGGCCGCTGGGACAGGCCGGGGGCCGCGGTCGGTGCGGCAGGCTCCTGCTCCACGCTGTCCGGCCGTGCTCACACCCCTCTTCTGTCTTATGTGGCCGCGGTCTGCCGAGGGGTAGGCGATGTGGTGTCACAAGCACCCTACGTGCCTCGCTCTGCCGCGCCTGCCGCGCCGCCACCGCAGCGAGTCCAATAGTCATAGGCAGGGAGTGAGCCACCCCCACCCCAACCACCCCCACACCCACCCCCACACCCCGGATTGCATGGGAAGGATGCAGGCTGGAGACGCAGGTGTGAGTGATCGGGGGGCTTGTTGCGTTGGTGGCGGTGCTGGTGTGAGAAGGAGATACGTTACAGAGTTATGCTCCACAAGGCGGTGCTGGTGTGAGAATAGTAGCGGCCGGGCCTGCTGGAGGCGGACAGCGGTGCGGGGTGCGGACGGTCGCAGCTATAATCTAGTGTGCGGCTTTGGTATGGTTGACGCGGTGGTGGGGTGCACAGGAGTGCGCTTGTGTGGGTGTGGCCGTGTCAGTTATGCCGGTTCGCTGTAGCTTGGTGCCTGAGACTGCTGCTGCTTGTTACTGCGTGCTTGCGGGCTTTTGGTCATCTGCTTGCCTACTACTGCCCTCTCTGCCAGGCTTTGCGTTGATCTTTGTGTAACACAAGCAGTGCGAGCGCAGCGTCCTTGACACATAGCCGACTTGAAACAACACGTGAAACACAGATACTCTAGTGCATCAAAAGTTGTGATGCCTAGCTACTCATCAAGGGGGCGCAATCGCGCGACGCGTCTGCAGAGGCACGTACGCGGGGGCGCACTCCCGAGTCGGACGTCTGTGTGCAGCATCGGAGATGAGACGGTAGCATGCCGTAGCACCCAAAACAAGGAACACACTCAAAGATGTCAAGATGGACTTGGAACGGAAGGTGCCGGTCTCGAAGATTCGAGAGGATATGTGGCAGATACATAGATATATAGATAGATACATAAGAGTATCTAGATGTAAGAGTAGATAGATACATACACGCACGCGCTATTACTATTAAGGAGATAGTGCTGCTACTATAGTAGTGCGCAGTACTACTGGCTACAGGCTGCTTCGTCGTCATTATCTATTGAGTTAATGTGAAAGCATCAGTAGATGATGCAGGAAAGTCAGGTATCAGCTCGACTTGGATGCTGGCACCTGCTTGACTTGGAAGTTACCTGGCGCCGCTTTGCAGGCATAGGCTCCGGCCGCAGGCCCGCTCGTGTGAGCCCTAGACTTGCTTGCGCGCTGGCGCCCGGCCACTCCCCCCCGGCGTGCATCAACCCTTGCTGGCGCTGGCCCAGGGGCTTGCTGTGACTACAGATCCATAACGACATCCACTAATTGCTCAATGCTAACCAACTGTTAATGGTAGGTTCAGTGCACTTAACTACGCCACTATATATGTGGTGCCCAAGCTGCTTGACACAAAGCCGCCTTGTCCAGGGCGCTAGCGCGCGCTCCTGACATGCAGCCGCGGTAACCGCATGTTTACCGCATGTTTACGCCGTCAAGCCAGAGCTACAGCTATAGCACAGTGGAGGAGGCAATGGATCAGCTTCCGCCAGTGTGTGGCATTAAGAAATATGCTTAATCTGCTGCAGTATATCCTTGAAGGCATAGACCAGTATATCAGTGAGCCAGTAGACGGTGCCGCAAAGAAAATCAAGTCGGACGAGTTCGATATCGCTGCGTTCTCCTGGTGCGGCTCTGTCGCAACGATCATCTGAACAGACACGGCTTATGATAAAATTGCATCATGCCGCCGTGCAGGCACCTGTTGCTGTTCCCGCAGGGGAGCAGTGGGAGGCCCAAGGATGATCCGTGCATGTCAATTTTTCTGCAGCTGGCTGACTCTAAGTTTCTTCCCAATGCTGATCTGCCGGGAGCAGTGTTTACACTCACAGTGGTCAATCGAGCTGACACCACAAAGAGCATCTCAAAAGGTGGCTTGCCTCTCTTGGTGCTGCAAATTCCAGTGATTGTGTGCTGGGTCGGTGTGATCTGTTGTGATCAAGCACACAATGGTCAACTGGCATGTTACATCGTTGCACAAGTTTTAGTGTGGCCACATGCCACGTCCTGGTGTGTGCTCATTGAATCTGCCGCCACCAGCAGCGTTCCCTTTCGTGCAGATAGCTCACATCGATTCACTCGCACGGAGGATGACTGGGGTTTTGCTGAGTTCATCAAGCTCACTCATCTCACCAACTCTCGCGAGCAGTACATGCCAGATGGAAACCTTCACATCCGGGTGAATCTCAAAGTCAAGCTCGAGGAGAAGTACACGGGCGTCACCCGCCAGCTCACGGGATATGTGGGACTCAAGAACCAGGTACACCACTGATCCACCCGCTGACCACACTTCCCTCATTCACCCATAGCTTTGCGCATCTGCAGCCTCCATTCACCATAGCGCTAGCACTGTACATATGTGACGCGATTGTAGCAGGCGGTCTGGCTTCTTGCCACCCGGTGGGCTATTCCCCGCATGTGCTGTGGCAACTGATCTTGTTTGTATGCCCTGTTGATTCAAACAAGCACACTGCTTTTCGAGGCTGTTGGATTTGCAGTATCATACCAATAGACTTCAGTCATGTCGTACATCGTGCGTACTGCTCAATCATAAAAGCTATCTAGAGAAGTAAGGCACATCATGCCATGCCATGCCACTGGCATGCATTCATATGTTCTCTCAAGCACCTTTCTGCAGCCATCCGTGTGCTCCTCAGACTCTGAAGTGCAACAGTAGCTATAGTATAGTAGTAGTACAAGCTATCATGACGCAGTGGCCGTAGAGTGCAGCTAGATGACTGCCCCGCTTCTCGCTTGCAGGGGTTGATAACCTTCAGCAACTCGCTGCTGCA
>JALKAD010000070.1:146831-175481 GCA_024500015.1 Ulva compressa | reverse complement strand
AAGGCCTTGGCGTCAGCGTGGTTGCGTACGCGCTGTACATGTGGTCAGCGGTTCAGCAGCAGCCTGAAGCGCGGGCAGCCACGTCATATACGCAATATCGCGATACCGAGCAGGAATTTGAATAAGCCCCCGCAAGTGTCATTCCACTCCTGCCCACGGCATCGCACCAACCAGACAGAAATTACTCAGGCACTGACGAGTTTCAATCAACATGTCCCTTGCTCACAGTATGGCGCTTGCCTTGCGCAATTGTGTATTGTGTACTATGGTAGTACAGCGCGGCAATCGCGACGTGTACACACGCTTAAACAAATTTGGGCAAGTGGCACCAGCAAACCATGCGTGTTTGAGGTCAAGTCTCCTGATTATCAACACTACAATCAGGCTGTATGCCAAGCTGGAATGTCATGCATATACACGGCTTGCCTGACGCCCATCGTGACGGCCGGCAATTTTGTGGACGGCGAGTTTCAAGACACAGAGAACAAGTGCAGTCAGAGACTGCCTGTCGACACTGATCCGCATCTTCAAGCTTGTTGAGCGCACCGTCAATGACCATCTTTGCCTGTGAACGGCCGTTGTTCGATCGCGACTTTGGTGGTGTGCGCTTCAATTGCAAGCTTGCAATCGAGAAACGTGGTCTTAGCAAGCGCCTGTGCTCGCTGCAGCCCTTCAACTTGATCATGATGTCCACCTGCAGCTGAGGCTTCAGAGCACGTGCGACCAAGGTGCTGCTCCCCGATGGCGACAGCATTGCGGCCAAATTTAGTGTCAGGAACTTGAAGGAAGAACTACGAATGCAGCTTGACGCCGGCGGCTTGCAATTGAGGCCAGATGTCCCGGGCTGGCTAAGCCTGGTACACGCACTGCTGAGCGACGTTCACGCGCGCTACAGCAGCGTGTTCGATGGTGGACGGAGCTCCGCGGAGATCAGCCAGTGGGGTTCAGTCACAGTCGACGCGTGCAGTCGGGACTTAAGAATTCTTGCTGCGGTCGACGACTCGAGGATCGATATCGGGAGGCCTAGGGCTGCAGCTGAGCACTGTTGTGTCAGTGAGCGGCGTGAGACATCCAGACGTATACGTAGTCACGTCCTGCGGTACCGGAGCTTATTTGTCTGTCCGTCTAGCAGGTAAGGGTATATATAGCTTGGACGGCATCGCGAAGCCTGCCAGTGGTCATCCAACTCAAAACGCACGCACCTGCGCATGACCGGCTGCAATATTAATTGTGCGGTCTGTGCAAATATTAATGTGGATGGGTCACACGTTGCTCGTATGGTAATGAGCAAGAGCAGTGACGTACACGCGTACGGCAAGAGCTTATGTACCTGTTACCCAATCCGACGGATTGGGATCGCCATGCACAGCCACTTGCAAGTGTCAGTTGTTTGGTGGTGCGACTTCCTTGCGTGTGCGTGTGCTAGTAATTAAGCGCGATTACCAAGTCAGCAACCCCCATTTTGACCATATATAAACTATACGCTCTGAACCTTGTGGTATTGCTGAGCATCTGGATGCTCCAAAGCTTCAGGCTCAGCCGGCTCTGGACGTGTGTATATATGTACTAGTAGAGGGCTCTGGACGTGTACACGTGTGCGTGCACGCATATGCACGAAAGGCGAGCTGGAGCTCGGTGCGAACTGAACAGCTTACGCATGCATGCGCATACGGACGCTCATGACAATCCTTGTATCTCATCTCTGAGCCCCTAGGGCCCCGGGCCCCTGTGTGCCTCGAGGTCCTGTGCGCAGCTGCAGATCCGCGCGCGACAGCATGCGCAGCTATCGAAAGCTTTGCTGAAGCCGCGGTGCTGAAGCCGCGGCGAAGGCCGATACGCTGAGCCTAGGCCATGATAATGTTAGGCCTAGGCAGGCGCTCAGGAGCCTCCTGCAACCTTTCCAAGCAGTAGTGGTCAAGAACGGAAATCTGCAGCTGCGGGACCATGGTCACCGTCGAAGCTGAACCTCGGAGAAATCTGTTGTGTGAACCTGGCCATGGCGCAATTGCACTTACAATTGCGACGCATTCGCACATGCGCACGCGCTTCAAGTTGAGCATCTGAGTACTAGTTCACTGCAGCCCAAACTGCTAGTATACCGGTCCTCGCGGCGTTGCCGGATCCGGAGGGCCTCCTGCCAGAGCATGTACATGTCGCGGCGATACCACATGTACAGTGACAGCAGCCTACTGAGTGCCCTTCGAATTCCTCCGGAACCCTGACCCCTTCTCAGCGCTCGCAGGTGCCCGTCTCCGACGCACCCAACACCTGTGCAATGCGCTGACTGCTATGTATACGTATACGTATACGTATGTGCTCGATGTGGCTCACCGCGTCTGGTGCATCACACGTGGCTGGCACGATATCGATTGCTCCCCTGATGACACGAGTAGCATGCGAGTGCCCCCCTGGTCATGTGTGCGGGCTTGGGTGATATGTACACCGTGTACATCACGGTACGTAGGCGTCGCTGCCGGGCTCTTGCGTTCATCTCCGTGTAACACATCACGGTACACATGTGTACAGGCCTCTGGATTCCGAGTCTGGAAGGTAGTGCCAGACACCGTGACGTCGAGGCTACATCCGGTGTCAATGTCCTCATGGATACGGCGATGTAATCATACATACGTCCGGAGATGTTAACGTCAACGTTGCGCCTCAGGCTGTCGAAATTCGGAGCTCGAGGCCTCGCGACTCGGAGGTTGACTTCCTAACCTGTGGTCCAGCTTGGTCAAGCTTGGTAAGCGCTGGCGCCGGGCCACGCGTACGACGTTGCGATCCATCGGAGGGGTATGCGTTGATGCTTCGAGATATTCACTGAGGCCATATTGATCAAGTGGGAGAGGAGACTGCAGCAACGCGTGCACACGTGCCGACCGGATCCGATGGTTCTGGCCAGGTGAATTCCGCTTCAAGTCGGAACTCGGCTTGTGAATCCAGAGACCGCGAACGGCTGTACATGTGCGAACAGGTCTGCGTTGACCATGACGCTTTGTATCTGTCCGGTGAAACGATATGTGCTGAATACCCAGTTGCGACTGCAGGGTTGAATTCACCCTAGTAGTTCGAACTACTCACATGTGTACACACACATGTATACGTATCGTTCTGCCCCACGGCCGTGCACGGCGCACCTTCATGATCACGGACCGGTTTCGAAGTCCAGTTCACGGCATGCATATGCATCGCGGTAATCATCAATATTAGATTACTACGTGTACAGGCCCACTGGCAGGGCACAGCAGCGTACCGGTACCGGTCGGTGCACAGCTGGCCATGCATGGCTTGATCGACATCGCGTGCGCAATTGCAACAACATATGAAGCATTGATGTTTAAGCTCAGGTTTTGCGCGCGCAGAAAACGGGCTGCACTGTGCACTGCTGGCGGAGCGACCGAAGCGAGCGACGCCATGGCCAGCGAGGGAAGTGCCCTCGAGCGGGCGAAATGTGCGACGCCAGCGAGGGAAGTGCCCTCGAGCGAGCCGAGGATAGACTGCATGCAGCTGCACCACGCCTTGGACCCAGGCCTTAGACCCAAGCAGGGATCGCACATGGCAAGCGTTTCTTGTGCACTCGCTTGCAATTGCTGATGTTGATGATCCTGAGCCGGCCGCGGATGACAGCTGGCTAGTGCAGAGCTCGAGGTCTACATGGACATTGCAGGAGCACATGGAGGCAGCTGAACTGATCAGGTTGCTTGAGGATGAATCTAGGAAAGCATAATGTTCTGTGTGGAATGGTGGCATTACTGTGGTGCATTGTTTGTGACACATGCACTTAAGCTTGAAGCACATTGTTATAATTACCAATGCGCCAACGTTATGTATACCTTGTTACCAACGGCGCACATTTTTTTGGCACCCCATTTTATGTACACCAACAATCCCACTTTGTACATGTATTATGACCAAGAAAGGGACATCCCGTTTTGAATTTGAAAAATTGGCCGGGAATCCCGTTTTTGGAGAGGTGCCTCATGATCAGGCTGTAGAGCCCTGGTCATAATACATCGTGAACCCGGGGCGTACGTAGGCCTATAGCTAGTAGGCCGTGCATGGCCACTCGAGTGCACTCTGTTCGGCCGACATCGATTCGACCACAGTTAGGTGCATGCATGGCATCTTGAACAGATCTACTAGTAGACAACAAGTTGAACTAGTTACTTAAACTATTCCTTCAGCTCACAAGCAAGCTGGTTGGATCTCACATGTGATATCACATGTTTGATATCAAACAACCTCCAATTAGCATTGCCAGCCCTGCAGGGCACTGCAGACGTCTGCCAAATGATCACATCAGCTTTAGGATCCCTTTGAATTCACTGATATTGACTGGCTTGGCCAAACCACAGGCAGATGCATTCACACGAAAAACCAATCGGGCATCTCGCCGGACCCAAACGGGCATCAGACAAGGTAGCAGAGGGGGAACACGCAGGCCTAGGGTCCAGCAACGCACACAATGCAGACGACCACACAAGCAGCCGGGGCCAACGCGGCAGCCACACAAACGGCACAGCAATGGGCGCAGTCGCGTACAAGGCAGAAATCCGGGAGGCCGTGACGGCAAGGAAAGCGGCCACCAAGGCGACAGCAGAGGCCACGAGCGGGCTGGGCGACACACGAAGGCAGGGCAGCCGCGGGATCAAGGAGGAAAGGAACGGCGCACGTAGTCAAAACCCCATCATGATCACACCCAGGCGCAGCTGCTATCAGTGCAGTCGGAAACGCACGCTGCAGTCGGAAACGCGCGCTGCAGTCGGAAACGCGCGCTGCAGTCGGAAACGCGCGCTGCAGTCGGAAACGCGCGGTCGATGACGGCACGTGCAGCCATGTCACTCACCACAGCTGCAGTGTGCATCAGATCAGACCGGATACAGGTGAGGCCACTACACACCACGGAGGGGTGAACGGCAGAAGGAGATGTTCGATGTGGCGCCACCTGTGCTCACATGGATCAGCAACACACAAACCAGCATGCGCTTCAAGTTCATAAATCTCACACTCACAAAGAAGACAGTCACTGACTTGCATGGGGGGGCCACGAAACTGTGGCAGATCCATCCAAATCCACAGTATACTGTGACACAGAGACAGTCAACATGCACATGCCTCACCCTGACTCAGAGTGCTTGGCCGATTGGCCTCGAGGCAGCATGCATTGGTTGGCATCTTCTCATGTGACAGGACAAACCTCCTGTGAAATGCCTTCATCCATGTGCTGGATGCTGATGCAGGGCCCAGCTGTGCCCTGCAAAGCTTGCAATCACAGTTGAGGACTCAGACTGGTGAACCATATGATGGTGTGAACGAAGGAATCTGTACAGGGGTACCTCGTTCACCTTCGAAAAGCAAAGATAATTATGCATATGCTGACAAGAGCAAGTCATGGACATGGCATGCTGCATGCTGGCGTGTCCATGCTGCATGCTGGGTGCAGGGGCATGCAGGTGATGTGTTTACACAACTGCTGACGTCCCTCCTCCTCCCTCCCTCGAGGGAAGATCTTCCCTCCTCGAGCTCCCCGCGCACCTCCGCCACTTCTCATCTGCCCCCTTCCCGGACACCGCTCGTACTGCCGGGCTGGCTGAGGCTGCGGTCCCTGGGACCGGTGCCTCGCGGCCTCGGAGGTGGCCGTAGCGCGCGGCTGCGCGCCCGTGTAGACTGCTTGTGTCGAGTCGGCGCCCGCCGGTGGGCCCGGAGCATGCTGACTGTGTTTGACGTGCGCGTGAACTGTGTGGTGCTGCGTGGTGCTGCGCTCGGTTCCTGCGTTGTTTGTGTGTGTGTGTGTGTGTGTGTGTGTGTGTGTGTGTGTGTGTGGTTACAGAGTCATTATGCGCTAGTCATGCCAGTGGCACATCCGACGCACTACCTCACAACTCAGCAAACGGGCGGATTCTGCCCGCCACGGCTGCCTTTCCAGACACACCAGTCATGATCTGCAAGCCCATTCTGAACAACAGCGCGTTGCCTCTACACAAACCTACACTCAGTTCTCTTTTCACATTGGTGATGTACTGCGCCCGATCCTGTATACCACACTCGACAGCAATATCAGCGAGATACTTCAGATGCGACAGTGCACCCTTGCTCAACCTGCCGAATGTCTCATGCGACAACGCAACAAAATCGTACGCATGCGGATTATAGCGACGATAAGCAGCCGCCTTGTGCTTATCGCGCACCGCCGCCGCAGCGCCATCCCCACGGGCTGCCGCTCTGCGATACGTCTGCGCCACAGGGTCAATCACAGACACATCCGCAATGCGGAGCTCGCCGCTGGGCGGAACACACAAGATATCCCCGATTTTGTCCGCCTCCGGCACCACACCTGAGGCCGGCTCGGCATCATCTAGCTCCTCTGCCTGTGCATCTGCCCCGCGCTGCGGCTGACCCTGCCCCTCCTGGCCTGAATCCCTGTGCTCAGCACCCTCCGTTGCATCGTTGCCCACATCTGTGTCCCTGCCCGCAGCGTCTCGCCCAGCCGCTTCACCCATCCCGCCCACGTCGTCGGCCCTGCCTGGATCCCGCCTCCCGCCATTCGCCCCATCCCCACGCCGAGCAATGCTGCTCTGCGCGTGCGTATCAGTCCCGGCGAGTTCCTGTGCATGCTGCGTCAGAAAACAACGAGTGTTGGGGACCTTAGTGCTGGAAACGCTCGCCCGCGACCCCGCCCCGCGCCATCTCTCCTGGAGAATATTGTGGCGCACGGTACGGATTCCGGACAGCGATTTGCACGTCATTGCATGGTCGAGGTCGTCAGGCAGGATGAACTGTCCGCATTTGCATGTGACTGTGTGTGTGTGTGTGTGTGTGTGTAACACGACTGTGTAACACGACTGCTATGCAGAGTGGCCTTGGGACTTCTGTGCAGCTGATAACAGCTGGTAACACAGTGGCCTTAGGTCTGAGCGGCCTTGGGCTTTGGGATAACATGTATGTTTGTCTGTTGACTGCTCTGTGCCTTGGCCCTGCTGGGTCCTAGATCTATCACAGCTGCTATGCATGAAATCCATTCATATCCGATTACATGCATGTGATTACAGGTAATCATCTCATAAATGGCATGATACTATGACCATAGACTCATGCCATGTGTGCATGCTGAGACAAAGCACACAGCACGACATTTGACCTCTGACCTCGTGTGCTCACTGGTGATCGCCTGTAGCCATGGTGCAGCCATGGTGATCTCCTGTAGCCACTGTGCTGCTCAGATCACACATACGATGTAGCCTTGGTACTTGCGATGGGCTGTCTGTCTTTTTGCGTGTTGCCTGGTCTGTTGCATCGGCGCTGCTGGGTCCTAGATCTATCACCGTGTAACACATACGATGTATCCGCACTGTGGACGCACTGAGCTGTGCTGCACTGGAACAGCGTTATCTCAGATGATCTGATTGTGTGCCAGCGAACGATCTGATTGTGTGTGAGCGCTAGCGTACACTGTACAGCTTGTGCTTCTTGTTAACGCACAATTGCAATTGTGTTGCCGCTTCATTCCATCAGCGCTGCTGGCCAATCGGGGCCCATGAGGTCTTGATTTATCGCAGTAAACCGCTGTGCACATGTTGAGCAGGAGGGGCAGGAGGGGCTGATGCTGCGTCGGAGCGGTGCACTGAGAGGAGGGGCAGGAGGGGCAGAAGGGGCTGATGCTGCGCCCCCTTTCAGTGTACCACTCTGACTTTCACATGTCCAAACACACGGTGTGTTACATGGCCATGCATGGTGACAGATCATGACAGATCAAGGCCCTGCTCAGTGGAGAGTCCGACTGCGTGTGGGGCGTGCGGCGCGGGCTGTGCATGCATGAGACGCCACATCTAGTTCCACACGTTTCACTTGGGATTCCACATGGTTTACATAGAATTGCACACATTTTACGGCACCGTATACGGGCCCCACCCTCTTCCCCCGCCGCCCATACGGCCAATACTGCGACCTGCCCAAACCTCCCCTAGGGCCTTCCCCCCGCGCCCACCCCCCCCCCCCCTTCCTATTTCCTCTTCCCCCATGCCCCCGCCCTGCTCCTCGGCCCCTCCCCGGCCGCGGCTCCGGCCGCAGCTTTCGCGCCAGTGGCTGCGGCTGCAACCTCTGCTGCAGGTGGCTTGTGGCCGCGGCTAGGGCGCGCGGTCGCGCGCCTGCCTGGGTCACTGTGGCCGGCTCGGCGCCTACCAGGCGCGTCGGGCCCCGGTGCCTGCTGCATGTGCTTGGCGTGTACATAGGCTGCGCGATGCTGCGCTCGCTTCCTGCGTTGTTCATCTGTGTCTGTCCTTTCGTTCTGGCTCTGGTCCATTCCGGCGTTTGCTCGTGTGGGTAGTGGCGTTGGGGCTCGTGATGGTTTGTTGTTTGCCTGTTGACTCCTCTGTTGCCTCGGCGCACTGCTGGGCCCTAGGTCTATCACCGTGCAACACACATTTTACGTGGAAGTGCACACATTGTACGTGGAATTCCACGCGTTTTAGCACATGCTTTATTGTACCATGCTGCAGCATGCAACTTGAAGATTTGTTGAAACAAATTTCTACGGATCTCGAGGCCCGCTGGCAAATTTCTTAAGCTGCATGGATCTAAGTTTAACAATAGATCATCTAACACATTCCCCTGCGGTGTTGCGCGTGCCTCGTATATTGTGTACACACATGTGTGTACGTGTGCGCTGAAGTTGCTGAAGTTCCTGTAGCAGGTCAGTGTGGATCATGCTGATATGGACGGTGACTGTGCTGCATGTGATTTTCTGTTTCTGGTGTTCTCTGCTTTGTTGCCTCGGCGCTGCTGAGGCATTGAGCTATCACTGTGTCACACAATGCAACCCAGTCCCTTGCCAGTGTTACAGGTCTTTCTGCAGCTCTTCTGTTCTGGGTCGACTTTGGCGTGAGAGTGTGTTGCACGCATCACTACTAAAGGAGGTATGACTCTGGAGCACTGGATGACGATCAAGTTGCAGGGCAATATCTGAAATCACGTCAGTTTGCGTGCAAGGTGGTGTAATGAGTAAGGGTTATGCAGGGTGGAGATACCCTGAGAAGCCCAGTTCCAATTCAATTGCGAGCTTCACCCCTTGCAATAGGTTCCTTAGTCACCTGTGCCACCACAACCACACGTCCACTGCACACCCACTTACTCTGCTTGTCCTTCTCTACGTAGCACCCACTCAAGCCAGACCACAAAACGGCAGCGATCTCTCAGGCCCATGGGTGAATTCGGAGTTAAGCTCTCAGCGATCTGCTGGATGCACAAAGTGTGTGCTATTGCATGTGATACGGCCTGCAGCGCTGTGCTACTGAGTGCCCGGAAGACTGCGATTTTGAGGAGAAGACGAATCACAGTGATGAGGAGATATCTCATCATGCTGCTCCAGATGAGTACACCAACACAGAGGGCACATGTGGCACTATTAATGTGCTGTGTCCACATGGGTGGATGGCTTCATTAATTTATAAAGGCTTCCTTGCACAGTTGCGCCTGCCCTGGTGGCAGTCCCTTTCATATATGCATTGCAGGTCCCTTTCATATATGCATGGCACATGTGGCCCCTGCCGATGGTCGGGTTTGTCATGGCTGGGTGCAGCCTCATGCTGTGCTTTCCTGTGAATCCAGGACCCACAGAATCTGCTGGACTAAGATTTGCTGCAGCTGGGTGCTCTCATCAGTTAGCCAGAAGATCACCAGGCGATCGGACTAATGCACAGACTAATGCCTGCCAGTGTGAGAAGAGCTGTGCTGTCGGGAGGAGCATGGAGGCTGACACGCTGCACACTTGCACTCCTCAAGTTGTGAGTCTGCTTCCTAGTACTACTGAGCACTGCAGCATAAAACTTGCAGCCTAGGCTGCTGAGGTACTCCTACAAAAAGCGATGCCCAATTCGATCGGTTGATGCCAGCATGTTGCTTGATGCGTAATGCCAGTGCAACGGGGCCTGGATGTGCAGAGCAGGGCCTGGATGTGCAGAGCAGTGCATTCGCGATAGAGAGTGTTTCTAGCGTTGGAGGCTTCGTGGAGGCTAAGGCGGAGGGGCGCTCAGTAGGGGTCTAAGCTGCGAATGCTGACACAAGTCTGCAATCCTCCTACTTGTCGGTGCATGCATATATAGCCCGCATACAGTCAGCCAAAGATGACACATGTCCAGTACTATGTAGTGTCAGCCATAGCAGGCAGCTCAGGGGCTAGCCTGGCTACCCACATGGCCATGCATGGGCCTCTCAGACACCCACACGAGCCACTGCCGAGTTCAGGAATAGAATCAGTACTGATACGTCATACGCGCAACAGCAGTGCCAGACATCACGTGCGTCAGGTATCACACCAGGCACAGACACACAAAATTTACATTTACAATTGCTTTTACACCTGCGGGCCCAGGCCCCTCGGGGAGAAGTCGAGAGAGCGGGCCCATGAGCACCGCCGGACGCGTCATCATGATGCTGTGCTTGAACTAGGACTGTGTACACGCTAAGTACGTGTAGCTAGCTGGCCATTGATTCGCATCATATGCTCCGATGCTGTTACCCCTGTCCTCGCTTCGGTGACTATGGCGGCGAGGTCGAGCTCCATTGCCATTCAGTGACATTTAGTGGGGGTCGGAAGTATAACAGGCACAGCAGGCACAGCAGGCACAGCAGGCACAGCAGCTGGCCACATGTGTACAGTGTCCAGGGGAGCGTGCAGCGCAAAGCACAGAAACGATATAGTGGGCATGCAGACGAGAGCACGACTGCCGCTACAGGTTGCATCTAGTAGCAGCGAGGGGGGGTAGGCTGAGAGCACAGGTGCGCTGCGCGTGCTCTGTGCTGTGCCTGTGCAGAATCATCTCGCCAGGGCTATGCACTGTCGCCATGTGAGCGCGACGCCTCCCATGTGCTGTGCATGCTCTGTCGTTGCAATCGGGCACAGCGCGCGGCGGGCGTGCTGGGAATCAACACAATGATTCATGCTGTGTGACGTGGCCATGTGGGCATAGTGCATGCACGTGCTTTCAGTGTGTTGTGATCTGGGTTTGAAGGGACGCCCGATTGCGTTTTTTATTCTGCGACCTGATCACATCGGCACGGAAGCATGCTGTGCATGCCACGAGACGTGGCCATGTGTGCTTGGTGCTGGGATTCCATTTGCACAATCTCCGAGATGTGGCCACTGGCCAGGCTAAGGGGGCGCAATGCAAGATGATCAGTGCGGGGCAGCCGTGAGGCCTCCCGCGCTTGTCGGTCTTCCGTGATGCTCAACAGGGCCATTTGACGTCGACTGCGCCGAGGTCAGCAGGCGTAGCCGATAGCTAAGGCAAACACAGCACACAGAACCAAGCAGGAGTGTCGCCAGCTTCAACTGCAGCTGTGTGTTACACTGTGATAGATCAAGGCATCAGCAGCGCCGAGGGAAAAAACCAGGAAACCAGTGCAGTTGTGTGTGGCTGCAGGCTGCGCATCATGCTTGCATACAATCGCTCGGGACAGCCGAGCACCACTGCAGCTGCCCACAGCCACTACAGCTGCCCACAGCCACTACAGCTTACATGCCTCTCTGCCGTACAAACAGATTTGTGCACGGCTCCCCGCGGCCACTGCATGACACTGACACACAAGGTTGGACTGGAGACGTAAATCAAAATGCAACATTAATCAACATAGCCCAGGAATCGTAGCTCAAGTACATTGCCAGGCCTAGAGAGGCTAATGTCCACTGCTGGAAGTAATTGTGCAAAAAAAGAATGGATAACTGGACATCTTGGGATGGGGCAGAGGTGCCTAGCTCGGCTGACGTCCAGCGGGCAGCTGGCCAGCTTGGGATGGCCCACAACTGTCTACCTCTCGGAGGGCCTTGCGGAGACTGGCAACAGGAATTCTGCGCATTAAGTCCTTCAGGTAGGTGAGGTCTCCTCCTGGCATGAAGAAATGGGATGACCCGCGCACTGCTGCATCGCGGTCAGTCAACGATAGGTCAGTGTACTGCTCGGGAGGATTGCTGCAAGTTCCCGAGTTGCCAGCGAAAGCATCCCTCACATTGTTCAGAACCACTGATTTGGTCAGGCGCCGGCGTGTCTTCTGCTTGACCGCCTTCAAGTCAGCAGCACGCCTTTTGAGGGCCAGCAGTTTAGATTTGTTTTTGGCCTTCAGCTCCTCGGCCCTTGCATTTGCGATGGCCTCTTCCACTGCTTCAGCATGAAGTTGCGCTTCAAGGTCGCTCATCAACACGTCAGAGCTTGGAATCGGAAGACCTTCACGCCTTAAGTATGCTTCTTTCTCAGCCACTTGTGCCTGTGTGACCTTGACCGGACCAACGTCTGCATGCAGCACCCATGAGCGGAGATTCGGAAGATACGCTCTTCTCAGGGACCAAAGCTGGCCCGAAATGCTCTGCTATGCATATCTAGAGGACATAAGCAGGTGAAACTAGTACTTTCATATTTCGGTAGGACAGTTTGCTGTGGAGGACAGGCCATACCAGGCTCTGGGTCTGGAGCTCGTTCTCTCTCTGCTTTCCTGCGCGCCTTCCCTTGAACTGCCTTCTGCGAAGCGCGTTTCTTTTTTCCAGGCCTCGGCATGCTGTTAGAAGAAGGATGAGAATTAGTGTACGGGCTAGGTTATCTTCATCGCGAGCGCCATGGGGTGTCACGAGCGCCTTGCCGTGCCCAATGAGCGACTACCGAGTGGCCCAGCCATCGACCGATACCTTAGTCTCATACCCATCAATGGGTGTGCCGACGCCGTGGGTGTGGCTGCGAAGGCGAGAGTTAGCAGAGCTGAGTTTCAAACCGTTGGGCAACACTGTAAGAGCCCCGAAAACCCGGGTATGTCCCACCTCCCGACACCTCCAGCATGCTGCAGCACGTTCTTGGCTTGGCACACCTACCAATACGTGTTTTGAAGCATTGCCTCGCGACATCCCATTGGATGGGGCCGCAGGCCGTGTTGCCTTAGCCTTGATGTGATGTGAGCAACGCTCAACCTATACCTACGAAAGCAAACCATTACGCGATCCAGACACAGCGTCGTATGAGTGCGATAGACACAGTTATATTGAAATGTGGGAGGCGTGCGGCTAGAGCCCCCGACCTTGACCTGCCCAGGTGCCGCTCGGCGAATTCAGTATCACCGCGGGTCCGATCGCGAGTAGTCCGGAACTTTCCCACAACGTTAGAAGGCACGAGACTCGTTTCCAACAACGCGAAAGAAGAAAGAAAAGGAAAATCGGGCATCACGTCAGACCCGGGCGGGCATCGGCCACAGGGCCACCTACGAGCAGGGACGGACAAGAAGGAGGACACAATCTCAGAGGGCATGAAAGAGTTGAGAGGAGGCGGGGAGTAGGCCGGAATAGGGTCAGCCATCACCCAAGCCCGCACACCTAACCACGGCAATACTTTCATGCATGTGCTGCGCATGTCGGAGTAGCCATCGTGCTCACCACTCACGAGCCAAGGGACACAGTGTGTTGCACTGTGACAGATCTAGGACCCAGCAGCGCCGAGGCAACAGAGCAGTCAACAGACAAACCATCACAAGCCCCAAGGCCACTCTACACCCAAGTAAATGCTAGAACGAGCCAGCGCCGGCACGAAATGGACACAGTGTGCCACACCGAGCAGGTACAGACCAGCCAACGCAGTGCACAAGTGTTTGGTGCGGCAGGAACGGCCACACGCAAGAACAGAGAGGGATTCAACCGCGACCGACTCACCAATCATACACTACAGTCTACCCCTCAGTGTCATTCGTCGTGCCTCGGCGGAGGACCGTATGTGACCTTCCAGACTGAAATGCCACATTTCCGTCAGCTCAGCCAAGAGCACCCGTGCGCGCTTGCCACACTGGTAGCCGCGCTGCGCACGCTGTGCGTGCTGACACAGCTTTCCATTCCACGCAACGTTAACCGCATCAGCCCAGCCTGAGCTGGTTGGGCTACCGTGCCCCTGCGGTGACGGCTGCTGCGACGAGGTGTGCTGTGGCTCGACATCGCCTAGGGAGAGCGCATGCGTCTGCGTTCCTGGCGCTCCCGCCCCTGTTGCTGTTTCGTGCGTTGCGCGTGTTGTCCCCTCTCCCGCCGCATCAGCACAGCACAGCACAGCGCAGGGGCACCGGTGCTGTGGCCGATGCACGTCCGGGTGTGGCGTGAGTCCGAACGATTTTTGTTTTCTGCCAGGGCTGTTCCATCCCTGCGGCCACTTCCGCCGCGGCATGCAGCATGCATCAGCTCCGCAGTCACTTCCACAGCGGAAGTTGCACCTGTGCTGCCTGCGCTGTGCTGTGCTGTGCTTATGCGACGCAGCACTGATGAGAGTGGTTCAACCCGCGCAGTGCGTGGTGTGCGCTCGTCCTGTCACGCACGGCGCGCTCTGCTGAGCAAATCCGAAGTCAGAGGAAACCCTGGGTAGCAAAGTCGTAGTTGTTGCAGTGCAGCTAGCCGTATGAGCGAGCCTCTCAATGATCTGTATACGTCAGTCGTGCTGTGCGCTGTGTTGACGCCCAGCAGGCAGCAGTCCAGATGCGCAAGCGATGTGAGGGACCGTGCTGCTGTGAAGGAGGCCGTGCTGGGGTCTGGTAGACGGTCAGTCAGGGATCGCCGGCGACGTCGGGGTCGTGTGCATGAAGACCAAGTGGGTGGAAGGGCCGCAGCACGGCAGCAGCGACGGTGCTATGGTGCCACAGCGTGGAGCGTCTGCTGCCATATGAGCGCCCAAGCCGAAAGAGCGCCCAAGCTAAATGCTGCGAGACAACCTGAGATGTGTCGCATGCTATGAGACAACCTGGTATTGCCCACTAGTGGCCACTACGTAGTGGGGTGGCTGCATGTACATGCATGTGGGGTGGCCATCATGTGAGGATTGCTTGTGACCGCGTAGCCAGGGCCACGACAGTGACAGCGCGTAGCCACGGCGAGGGCCTACGGGATGGGCGGTGGGGGGGGAGGAGACCACAGCCTGGCAGCGGCGGCTGGTCGGTCCTGGGAAGTCATCGATGGGGTCGGCTACGCCCGGCATGAGCGCCCGACTGGCCAGCCTGGCGCGGCAGGAGGCCGCTGCACGGAGGTGCCACGCAAGGTGTTGTTTCTGGTAACGCAGCGACTTGCGAAAATTTCAAAGGTGGCGAAGGTTAGCCAGGCAATGCGTTAACAATTAATTAATTAATAATTATTCGCACGACTGTCCCAACAATACACACCATGCAAGTCTCGTGCCCACACTAGATGAGAAACGGAGGTCAAACAGTCTGCTGTCCGCACTGGAATGGAGCGGAGGCATGTAAATGTCAACATCAACGTAGGTACAGACAGCCCCCTTCGCCTCCAAAGCGACAGCTGGGTCTGCATCATCGCCGGTCCCAGGGAGGAACACCAATTCAGTCAAGTCTGTTGCTCATACAATGAAGCCATCGCAGCATAAAACCATCATCTCTTGCAAGAGATGAGGCAGGGCCACTAGTACCGCCCTGCAGCTGTGGGGTCGGAACTAATTCCAGCACACTAGCCTGAGACCAATGAGGACCACCACTGGCAGTGCGTGGATTTGTTGTACATGTGTGTTGCTGGTTGCTGGCAGCCGCTTGCTGGATTCTGTTGTTTGCTTGCTGGTCAGTCAATTTACTGTACTTATAGTATACCTATTGCTGACAAAACACATGCCCCCATGGCCGGGAACGCTTTCAAGTTGGCTCGGGCGGAGTGACCTCAGTGAATGTCTTTTGAGCAGGTGGTACGTACTTGGTGCACAAGTTCTAGCTAGAGCCATCTGTGCGCGACAGGTCGACACCATGGGTCTTGCGTTAATGTCCCTGTAACACAGGAATACGCCCTGTGACTTGCATGCGCGCGTCTGAGGGGGTTTCCGGTTGGTTTACCCCTTCGGCTCCTGGGTCCCGGTTCGCCGGAGATGTCAATGGCCTAATCGGCTACGGCAAGTAATTCAATTTACATTTACATTTACATTTACACCATGTGTGTGGCCGCGAAGGCGTTGAGTAGCTGTCACAACGCCACGTGTACCGTGACGACGAGTGCACTGTTGCTCGCCAGGCCTATCAATATCCAGGCATGCACATTCTCGGTATACAACGCGCTCATGACTGCGAGTGAGATATTTTGCACAGGCTATGCGCCACGAAGGCTATCATCGGCTTGCATAGTGAGTCGGCACATCGCTCTACGCAACCTATACTAACGGAAGCCCGTCTCGTCCCGATCTCCGTTCTTGCCGATCTTCAGGCATTAGATTCTTCACAAGTAGTCGATAAGTTACAACATAAGTTACATTGGCTCTGTCTAGGCTGTGAAGTCGAGCACATGGCACTGTCCTCTGCGCAACCGGTCGCAAGCACGTCACATGGATCTATCGAGGACATCTCTGATTCCACGGAGACATGTTTGGGAGATGGCAGCCTGGATGCAGCCGACAAATCGGAGGAGGCTGACTTTGCGAGGTGAGTGCAATGATCGTCGATGGAAGTGCTGGGCTTGCGAGTCCAAGGCATCTTGACGTTTCGCTCGCAATACAAGAAACTATGAAGCCCCGCTTCTCAAGTTTGCCATGGTCATAATCAACGGTGATTTGCCTGCGGTGTTCAAGACCGCGATCGTCTCAGGGCTGCAGTTGGCTCGACAAACAGGCCTTCCGCTACAGCGATCCAGCTGTTTGACGCTGACGCGTGCGGAAGCTAGCGACGCCAAGCATGCAGCTGGATTAGACCTGATTCGCTGTCTCATGATCACCTGTCACGCGTGTCCGCATGGCGTTTGTTTTGCAGGGCATGCACACCTCACAAGCCCGGAACACCTCTGCCCAGGCTAGCCCCGTACAAGCCAGCACCGGCTCCCAAAGTCCACATCAGCGCGTGGGCACGCAAGAAGTTCAGGCAGCCTCCCAAAAAGCCCGCAGCACAGCGAGTCCTACTCCCGAACCACACCTTCCCAGCACCGAAACAACGCTTGGAGCGCATTTCAGAGGAAGCCGGGCGCAACAGGACCACACAGCTGGGCGTCTGGAATAATCTGGCTTCCAGTGACCATGCACAGGTACGGCGCTGCCATGCTAGAGGTGTGTCGAAGACTCGGTCTGCAAGAGCTCCACTCGCAGCCCAGTAGCTTGAATGCACCTGCAGATGTGCGGTTGTGTCGGTTCGTTGTGGCTCGGAAACCTGTGCATGTTGGTGCTCGCTGCTGCCTGCTTGCTGGGGTTTAGTTGCTTGCTTGCTTGTGGTTGACCTTGCTGCCGGGCTCTTGCGTTGATCTCTGTGTACCACCTGCAGATGAGGAAGCAACACCTCATCCACCCGAGCTGCGGTATCCTACACGCCTACAGCGTGCCCGCCCATGATCTCGAACTCCAGAACGACAACCCAGCCGAGGTCGCATCTGCAGCTCCTCGTCAGCTCCTCTGTGAGCTCTTGTGTCCCTCCTCACCAGCTGCTGCAGTTGCCGACCGAGCTGACAGGCCACGGGCGACTCCTCCTGACAACACCACCGTGACAGCACCAGCCATGGAGTCACATCCGGAATTGGGCCCTCATCAGAGCGGCGCTGGCCTGGATGCTGAGAGTGTTACGATCACGTTTGCTCCCATGCCTTCAGATGAAGCTGGCGCCACGGTCCGCAAGGAGCAGGTACTGCCTCACAGTTCTCGTGCGCTCAAATTCCTCTGCTCAAATTCCTCTGCTGCGTTGCCAGTGTTCAGCATGCAGCACAAATCGCCCAGTACAGCTGCTTGGGGCGAGGCATGCGCTTCTCCCGGCCTGGTGCAACAGCGTTGGCGCCTCATCAGGTGCCACCCCAAGCCCTGCCAAAAGCCGCCCATATGCCTCACCATCCCATATGGCCTGTCATTACGATTCGTATAGGTAATTCCTCCACTGTATAGGTGATTCCTCCACCGCTGCGCCACATGGGGTTGCCCCTGAACACATGCCTTGACACCTGCCACATGGACCTGAGCGTTCGACCTGCCACAGTGTTGCACACCCTTCTGTTGCGCACCCTTTAGTTGCACACCCTTTAGTTGCACACAATGCTGCACACCAGTCGTTGCGCACCCTTCATGTCTGGAGCCAGTTTTTGTGGAGGCCCATGTCAGTGTCGACTTTGCCTCTGGAACATTCTTTGTGTTGCTGTGTATTCCTGTGTGCGTCCTCAGCCACATCCCCAAGGCTCGAAACTCCGTTCCGTGACTTGAACGAGGCCGCAGTGCTTGCCACTGCAGTGCTTGCCACTCTGTAACACCCACTACCGTCGCTGCATCGCGACATCCCGGAGGAGATGGAAAGCAAAGCCAATCCATGGACTCGTGTCTGGATGACACGGGCCCGGCATTCTGTGACACTGCAATGCCGACCGCCACTGTGTGCACACTAGGCAGCCGGAGGCACATTGCAATGCCAACTAGTAGACATCTAGCTGACATGTGCAATGCCAAGTGTGCACACTATGGAGCCGGAGGCACATTGCAATGCCAACTAGTAGACGTCTAGCTGCCATGTGCAATGCCAAGTGTGCACACTATGGAGCCGGAGGCACATTGCAATGCCAACTAGTAGACGTCTAGCTGCCATGTGCAATGCCAAGTGTGCACACTATGGAGCCGGAGGCACATTGCAATGCCAACTAGTAGACGTCTAGCTGCCATGTGCAATGCCAAGTGTGCACACTATGGAGCCGGAGGCACATTGCAATGCCAACTAGTAGACGTCTAGCTGCCATGTGCAATGCCAAGTGTGCACACTATGGAGCCGGAGGCACATTGCAATGCCAACTAGTAGACGTCTAGCTGCCATGTGCAATGCCACGTGTAGAACGGTGCCTGCTCTGCCGCCAATTCAGCATGTTGTGGCCAATTCAGCATGTTGTGCAGCGCTGCAATGCTCCTCATGTGCCGGGGCTGTGCAGGGCACAAACCATGACAGAGCGGAGCGCACGAAGCGTGTGGCGAGCTCGCCGGGAGGGCTGACCAACGCAGCTCACCCCGACGTGGACGCGCTGCGGGCCACGCTGCTGGACTACGCAGACTTGGCCACTGAGCGCGCGACGCAGGTGCGGCGCCGCCTGCTGCGTCGCCTTTTGCGTCACCTTTTGCGTCGTCTTCTGCGCCGCCTTGTGCGTCGCCTGGTGGGTGTAGTCTGATGTGCACGTGTCCATCACACAGGCTGTCTTGCGATCTTCCTGAACCCTGGTCATGCGTTGATCGTGGATGAAGGTGCCACGCGCTGTGCTGCGGGCTGTGCTGTGCCGCGTTGTGCTGCAGGCCCGGGAAAGAGAGGCAGGCTCAGCGCGGCTGCTGCTTGGGGATTTCAGCATGACCTGGCAGACGGGGGCATTTGGCCGGAGGCGTCTGTGTCTGTCGTTGCACTCGCACTAATGCCTGTACCGCGCCCTTGGACATCATTCAGATTGAACTTCTTTTGTTGTTGTATTTAGTGGTTTGTTTGTTGTTGGTTTTTCAATCGGACAGGCTGCACGGGTGTCGCTCCGACACGATGTACCGTGACCGCGCACGAGCCACAACACCGCATCCGACTGCCACATGGCTGTGGATAGATGCACGCGTGGTTTTCAGATTGAGAAGCAGACGTCTGTGAAGCGTTCCAGCGGCATTGCCGGCAAGCGGATGGCCGACGCGGCCACCAGCGGCGACATCTCCGGTCCCCTGATTCGCAGCTTTTCGGGAGATGCGCACGCGGCCGCCGCCTGCAGCCGCGCCGTGCCTCATATGCAAGCCATGCCGTACACAGCACAGCATGGCACGCCCGCCTGCAGCCGCGCCGTGCCTGTGCCAGCACTGCCGGCCGACAGCGCACCCGCGCCGCTCGCAGCGCCGCGGCGCGGCTGGCTGACGCGGCTGCGCTGCGCCTGCTGCCTTGGGGGCCCGAACGCGGCACAGCACGGAGCGCAGCAGGCCGGGGCACCGGCAGCCTAGGCGGCGTGATGCTCCCGGCGAGCGCTGTCGGCCTCACTGTGCGCCCCTCAATCGCTCGAAACCGGAGCGGCGATGCCGCCCTCCTTGCCGATCGACATGATGTCGACATGATGTGCGTTGTGATGTGCAACCGAATGCAACTGCCTCGCCACAGCATGTGCCACAGCACGCGCCACGGCTCGTGTTCTCAGTGAGTTCGTCTCATGCGCATGCAACATGATGCGGCTGCACAGCATGCACAGCGTACACAGCATGCGCCTGCACCAGCATGCACAGCATGCTGGCGGCCGCTTTCCGGGATCCGGTTGCTTGCTTCCTATTGCCCTCGCTGCTGTGCTGCTGCATTGATCTCCGTATATCAAACACCATGCGGCTACCATCAACATGTGGCACGCCATCTTCTCAGTTGGTGCCACAGTGTATGACATGCATGACTGGCCCATGGAGCGTGCAGGACACTCTGCCCTCCTCGTGAAGTTCCAACTCGCCGTTCAGGCCTGAGCAGCACGACACTGCCGCCAGCTCGACCCCTCCGAGAGAGTTGCGATACTCGACAAACCCCTTTGACATTGGACGAACCCCTCCAAGAGATGCGACATGCACAGCATCAATTGCAACGCCCTCGACTCCGTTCATGCCCGAAGTGTGGTGCTGCGCATCAAATAAACGACAATATTCCCCATGTTACACAACACTGTTGACACGCGGCAGCGGGACCACTGGCCCGCTGCCGCCGGTCTCTACGAGCCCTCCAAGGTGTGCTGCATGCAGCGGAGCTGACCCGGGCGAACAGTGCTGCGAGATCGTGATGCGAGATCGACAGAGTGTGCCATGGCAGAGGAACATGGTGGCGTCCTCGCCGACGGCCACATCGTGATTTGCGTTACATTTCCACTTGACACTTCCGCCAGGGTCCAACCAGCCTGCACGTTTAAGCCAGCGTTGAAACACGCATAAAAATGGCCGCATGACACACCTGCATGGCACACCTGCGCACGGCTGAAACTTGTGCAGTTCTTCAATTTGCTGCGTTGGTGCAGGCGGTCTGCGAGTGTACACCGTTCTGCAAGCAACCAGCAGGCAGACATGGTCGGTTAATACGGTTAATCGAGGGAAGACTGTAGTGCTGATCAACCCGCAAGCCGACACGGGCCTACACATGCAGTCGCCGCTGCAGAGGGTCCCAGTCGGCAGCAGTGTTGGCCAAGTGCTAGCTCGGCAAATTGTGCAACTGTGCCGAATTAAGTTCAGGTCGATGCCATTGGCGCCTCTGGCAGGGGATCGAGCGGGTCGATTTGCAGTCATACAGTAGATGTCTTGTAGCAGGATGAGCTAGCTGGCCCTGGGCTGCTTGCCTGCCAGTCCAGCTGAATGGGCGCTGCATGAACGCAGTTGCAGGTTTCATCGTTCTTTCCGTGCAGTGACATCATGCTGCATTGCAGCCAATGTGAACTGTGTATAAATACCAGCAATGATAACATGAGTCGTTCTTGCTGCCGCTTCCGGAATCACCCGGCTCGGCGTGAGTGTGCAAATACACATGCGCTGATGTACAAGTTTGATTGCCGTGATTGCCACATGTCTGCCCTGTGTAGCTTCGATTACAATTTCCATGAGATGCTCACTATGTGCAACCTGTTTGCTCTGTCCTGGCCTAGGTGACACATAGCACCTGGTCTTGCACAAGTGCACCGCGATATGCCTCAACAAAATTGACATATATGTCCAGGCCTGTGTTCGAAGATGACGTGTATGTAATTTAGTGATTGTTGCACCTGCATACAATGTGGTACGTATCCGCAAGCAAGTGGCTGGGAGCATGGCATGCTCCATGACAGCAGCGCCCTAGCAGACTCATGCCAGCCGACGCTTATATTGTAATGACTGTGTCGCAAAGAGTCGCTGTTTGCAACGTACGCTACTGATGTAAAAGCCCGGGTGGCCCCAGGCAGCTCCAGTGTGGCACTGTTGTAAAAGCCAGCTGATGCATACAACTGTACAAGGCGAAGGAACCACGGATGCCTGATATCCTGCCCATGTATCAAGTAATCATCGCTACGTGTTGAACTGCAGACTGTCAGTGCTTGCACACGTGTGCTGGACGCTGAGCAGAGCTCACGATTGGCAGCTGAGCAGGTCTAGAGCTCACTCATGCTCCCACAGTGCTGGCAGTATCTCACCACATCGCTGCACACCACACCTGGCGCAGCATATCTCGTGTATGTATATGAACGCATGCAACTTCTATGACATACCTCCGGATCCATGAGCACTGCGCATCGTTGCGGAACAAGTGTCGACCGAGCGCAGGAAGGCGTACCGTTTCTTTCACGACCACGGCAGCCGCACATGCATCAGATGCAGGTTAATTGCGTAGTTGACACTCGTCACAGCTTTCTTTGCAATGAAATTGAGCATTGTTGTGGTCATGACGCACGCGCACGTGCACACATCACGGCATGCTAGCCTCGCACTGGGCAACGTTGGCATGCATGGAGCAATTTGCCTGGCTATAGCAACCTCGCCACATCATCGGAAGGCACAAATACCGCAGAGCAATTCCGTATAATGACTATCTCCTGGTCTTGTGGCGCATGAGTTTGTTCTCGGCTACCCCCTGTTGTGGCACTGTCGCAGCTAGAAAGCAATAGTACCTCTGTCCAACGGCCCCCCGTCACGCAGATTCTGCCTTGTCGAGCCATCCATAGGATTGTTTGAGGTGCGTTCTGCTCAATGCTGCAACACTTGCGCTCATCTGCACTGCGGACGTCCGCTGGGGCTCCTCGCGCTGCAGCAGGTGCCACTTCAGTAGTAACGCAGCCCGATCTAGGCATGCGCCATATACGGCCTTCAATATACCCGTGAGGGAAATAGGATCGACTGGCACGCGCGGTGAATGCAATTGTGATTGTGCATCAGGTCGAGGGAGCGGGCGTGGTCGGATGCGCTCCGGATCCGCTGCACCTGCTTTGCCTTAGCCCAGCGCCCATCGGTGAAGCTGTATTGCAATGATATGGTGCTATTCTCGCCCTGCAGGGTGCCTCAAGATGTAGTTGTTGGGCTGATCCACCCACGCCGAGATCGGCACTTCGGACACTGCGCTGCACACATGGCGTTGGTCTGCATCAGTTGGGCACACATATTGTTATACAGATGATTAGCCAACTTGTGGCAGCCTGCATAACCTGACAATGACTTGTGCGCACTAGAATCTGCTGCTGAGGTGCTGCGCGTTGGAGGTGTCCGAAGATGATTCTGATGCAGGTGCAACAAGCGAGCACTTCACGATGCCAACATATCTGTCCGCGTTCCTTGACAGGCGGATGCCTGCGAAGATACGGGCGCAGACGCTGCTTGCGCGCGATCAAGCACTGTGCTTCGCAGCTTTGAATTCCAAACACGGCTTGCACAAGGTGCATCCGCTGGAGCCAATTGATGAAACTGGAAGCCACACAATTGAGGATGCCGCCGGAAAATGCACCATCGACGTCTCCGCATCGGTGCTTGGTGTGAATTCGTCCGGACCGGCGAGCGGGGCGGTGTCGAAGGTCTGTCCCATTCCGGCCTGCTGGACCCTGCTGTTGCGACGGGTTCCTGCCCCTGTTCGGTCCGCGTCTGGATTCAGTGGATTATATTTGCTTCCCTCATCATCCGTCATACAACGCTGCAGTGGTTGCTATGTACCTGCCATATACAAGCCTGGTTATCGTCACAAAACACATGCTGGCGTGCCCAAGCATGCGTGACCCTACTTCCAGACAGTTTCCGCTGCAGACCACTGCCAAGCATCAATGTGTGTCCATGCAGGCAGTACACATGAATGATGCGCTGGTCCACACTATCAGCGGCCTGGTTCAAATCGGGTCAGCCTCTGCACAGGCCGTCCCCTTCAAGGGCCCACTTCCGGTGGACATGGAGGCACTGCTCTCCGCCTCCCAGCGCCGCTTCGCGCAGAACTCGCTCGCTGAAGCAGACGCTGCTGCAGCAGCACGGGACACGGCCGGACACAGTGATCTCGCTGATTTAGAGGCCTTTTACCAGCGGTCACATGAGGCCAGCAACAGCCCAGACTTCGAGCCGACCGTCGTTCACAACGAGCCACCCAGAAGAAAGGTCACCATCGGATTCGAAACGGAGCAGAAGGAGGCAGAAGAGGATGTGAAGGTCTGTCTGGAGGAGGCTGTTCATGAGCTGGACGCACGTGCAGCAGCGCTTCACACCTGGTTTGCGTCTGGCCACGCCAGGCCAGTTGTGAGGTCTCCGAGGAAGGAGGACATAAGGAAGCCCGAGTCAGGCCAGACGTCGCCCAAGATCCTGTCGTGGAATCCACAGGCATCAGGTGAGCAGACGGCCACAGAGTGGGACTGGCAGCAGCTCTCAGAGGTGAGTTCCAGCAACCAGTGGCAGTAGTCCCAGCCATCAGCATCTACTAGCTACAGCTATAGCTCAAGCCCCTCGTACTTCCAGCCACTAGTAGGAGCAGTGAGCCTCCGATCTGGTCTGTCTGGCATGCCCCTCGGATCTAGGCTGCATGAACACATGCCATGCTCACGAAAGCTCTGACACCGTTGTACTGTGGCATGCAAATGACCTTCCATGTCACAGCCACCAGCCACAGATGTCGTGTGTTCTGCTCTGTGTGTTGTTCCCTCGGCGCTGCTGGGCCTTGATTTTCAGTATATGTGCCTATCACAGTGTGACACACTGTGCCATCCCGCTGCTGCAGCTGACGAGGGCAGAGAAGGAGAAGAAGGGCAGCGCCAGTTCTCCGGGCGCCATCAAAGAGGACGACCAGCAGAGCGTGGCGGTCTCGAGGGCGTCGGCGAGGGCGCTCGCTGCGTCACTGGTGCGATGCCACCCCCTCCTCCTGTTTCATATCCATTGCGTAGATGTTCTCTTCTTCCTGGTTTGTCAATGGATTCATTGGTGACTTCGTTAATTAGAGACATTTGTCCTCCAGTGACATCTGCAGCTGTCTCCCCTCCAGATACATCTGTCCACACGCGGCTCTGCTAGTGTATGTTCACCAATGAAATCGTTTTCGGGCCCATGCCCGTGCGGTTGGGGTGTACATCACGCGAGCTTGATGTTTGTCCCGCCTGGGTCTCCATGCAGTTCTGCTCATGCGCTTATGCCAGAACCTGGACAGTGGCTGTGGATAGTGGCTGTGGATAGTGGCTGTGGATAGTGGCTGTGGATAGTGGCATAGCTGCGCGTAGCTACGCGGCACCTGTCATGCTGCATGCATGCGTGTGTACTCGAGTAGGAGCTCCCTGCCCCGCCGGCCGCGCGCTGCCGGCCACGGTTCCCATCAACACTCTCTGGCTTGCCTCTGTCTCTAGCTGCTCTCGTCCACACAGGGGTTGACGCTTTGCATGCTGTGCAGTCCCTCCTGTCGCTGCCAAGCGTCGCCGCCGCCGCCGACGCTGCCGATCACTCACAGGTGATGCTGCCGGGCGGCGATGACTGTGCACAGCATGCGCTGTGCCGGGACGCAGCAGCCCTGCAGCGTGCTGAGCTGTCCCCGCGCCGTGGGCTTGCGCGCATTGCAACCGGCACAGCACGCGGCCAGCGTGGAAGCGCAGCGCTCGATGACAAGCCGGAGCGGGGCCTCTCTGCGCTCCATGAATGCTGTCTCGAGGCGCTCGGTGGCCTGGAGGAGCGCGCCCGCATGGCTGCTGCCCCGCAGCAGGCACAGCACACAGCACGGCAGGCGGCCGACCGCCGTGAGTGCGAGGTGCGGTCGCGACCGCAGCCGCCGCCCCGCGTGGGCGACTCGGAGACTGAACACGCTGCAGACTCCGCGGCGGGGGCGTTCGTGCGCCGTGCGGCAGCCCCCAGCACGCCGCCAACACAGCGCCCGCTGCCGACAGTGTCACCGGAGATCATCGATGTGTTGTGGATGGGGGTGAGGCCGGAGGAGCTGGCGTCGCCGGGGCAGCATGCACACGCAGCGCACGGCACGCAGCATGCGCACGCAGCGCACAGCACACGCGCTCGTGGCGGGCGCGGCGCCATGCAGTGGCTCAAACGGGCAGTCACAGCCGTCTTCGCTCTGCGCGCAACGAGCGAGGCGGCGATGCTGCGCCTGCAGTGAATTACATTAAAAAAAAATGCCGATGCTAGCGAGCGCTATACATAGACCTCGCAGCACTGTACTGCCTTGGCCAGAGTACTGCCTCGGGCAAGCCTGCGCAGGCCTGAGCCTGAGTTTGGCGGTGCTGCAGCTGCAATCATCACAGAGAAGCCATGGGCAAGGCGGTTGAGGTGGTGGCCAGGGTTCACCAGTCACGCGACTCGCAAATATGGGGTGTTTTGTGACTGTATGTTTTGGGGATAATGGTGTGTATGGAAGAATGTTGTGCGAACGAGATGTGAGTGATGGTGGTGCGGTTGCGCCAGGAAGTGGCTGGCTATGCCGTCGCCACAAATGGAATGTGATGTATGTTGTGGATGCGAAGTATGAGCTCTGACAGCACAGATGTGTTCAGAGTGATGCAGCCGTTGCTGCACCAATAAATACCAAGAGAACAATCTGGAATATGAGGTATCGCCAGCAAGCGTTGTCATAGATTTGAATGATGTACGTTTCTGAACGTGTTGAGGTTTGAAGACCACTGGCAGTAGGGGCTTGGTGGCAGCGGCGCAGCCATGCTCACATGTCTGCTGCGCAAGAACTGTGATTGCTGCTAGGGTCTTTAACATAACTGTGTAACACATGTGTTCTGCACATGAACTCTGACTCTGCCTCGGCGCTGCTGGGTCGTAGATCTATCACTATGTGGCACATGAACTCCGACTCTGCTGTGTATGTACACAGCGGAGCGGCCATGTGTTAACAAGCGGCTGGCATGATCTTACAAAGACCTTGAACCAGAGTGGTTCGCAGGGCTGCAGAAAACCAGCACGGCTCAGGTACAAATGCAAGCCAGGACACGGCTGTTATAAATGCCATGCCACACTGTTAGGTGTGCTGGTGCTGAAGAGGCTCTGCCATGAGGTTGCTGTGAGCATCAGACCTGTAAGCGCAGTAGGTAGCTGCAGCTTGTACGTATGAACAGGAGCGACTGGGTGTTCAAGAAAAAACGAAAGACAAAGTTCGGGAGCATGGTCTGCGTTGTGCACCCTTGCACTGTTGGCAAGGCTGCTCGGCCTGCATTGTTCGTAAGAACAGCACTGTTTGCAATCGTCCTCATGGATACGGAGATGCATTTGTAATCATATATGCACAGCTATCATACGCTAGCTGACTGTTATGGCTGGCTGCAGTTGGTGCGGGCGACTCCCTTGATCAATGCACTGGCTTGGATGATTGTTCATGCACTGTCGGTGCAATGTGTTGCGTCTTTGATAGTCACCGACAATGAATTCAATGAACTGTGATGTGCTATCGCGCCACCGCGGCAATGCAGCTGCAGTGCACTGGCCAATGCCTGGCGACAGGTGGACTGGATCCTTTGACCCGGTGCAGGTTGGAGACATGCCCCAGCTGGCAGCGGGCATGAAGCTCTGACTAGAGAGCCTCACACACACACGCATTCTGCCGCAGCATTGGGCAATTTGTGCCTTATTCGCCAATGATGCCGGTGCAATCCCGCGCTATCGTCGTGCACATCCTGGAGCATACATGGCTGTCTACTGAACAGAGACCTTTCTCTCGAAAATAGATCTGGGTGGCATTCCGTGAGCTCAGTAGTGGAGCCTTTTTTTGATGGCTCGTCTGTAGTCCAACATGCCAGCTCCTTGAACCGAGCAGTCAGGTCATGCGCTGTCGCGCTGCAGTGTGTCGCACCAACTGAGGCCACAGTGATGAGCTGAAGCACAAATTCCAATGTCTGAGTGTACATTGAGCGGCTGACACGCAGTTTGTGTCAGCACTATGGCCTAAGCCATGCTGCACCGCGCTCGCAGTGGTCTGCTCCGTTGCGTGGTGACAGCGCGCGACGCCAGCACAAAGGCGCAGCGCTCAAAAGCTCGTCACAATTATGAACATCAGCATAACGTATCCAACCTCCTCGGGGAAGGGAACTACAAGCTAAAGGGCACGCAAGATCTCGACCTGGGGAACGCGAATCCATACGCGCTGATCGCACAGCTGCTTCGACACTCTGATAGTGCACCCGAAGTGGTGAGCCAACACCATCATGACATACAAGTGCCCTCCACTCTACAACCTGACGTGGTCCACCTGGTCCGAGCGATGGTTGATCAGTTTGAACCGGTGCGGCCCATGCCTGAAGTGCTCATCATTCGGACGACTGGCGCTTTGTTTCCTGTGGCGTCAACTTAGCAGGAACACCGCGCATAAAAGGCGTGTATGTATATGTCACTGCCAGTGGCAAACACGGCACATGGATGCACTGTGAACAGCCTCGTTGAATGTGCAATTCGCTGTTACCAGTGATAATCGCAGCCATGTTCCCATGCTACACCCAGGCTCAACTCCCCGCTGCTTTTCAGGCCGTGGAAACAGTTGATGAGCTGGCAGTCAAGGCCGTGGCAAAGGTGTTCCAGACTTTCCAGCCACGTCCAGAGACGAGCGCAGAGCTCCTGCTGAGGGAGCTAGCCCTTGACGGTGGCAGGATACCTCCCAGGCTTCACGACAAGCCTCAGCCCACAGCTCTACGCTTTAAGTACGCACTAGATGGCTGCAAGTACGATACCTTACCATCTACACACTGCCAGCTGCCCCTGCAGCCCTCGCAGCACATACCGCTGTAAAACATGCCGCTGTAAAAAACAAAAAGGCATTGCGCTC
>JALKAD010000070.1:109890-146731 GCA_024500015.1 Ulva compressa | reverse complement strand
CACCGTGGCATAAAAACATGAGTTGGCGGCCTCTTGAATGGATTCTACTGTCCACATCCTGACGTTCAGGTGTCACGCAGCATGCCAGTATCGATCGCTACGATTTCTGGCGGTTGGCCGACAAGGAGACGCCAGAGGAACACTGGAGGAACGCCGGAGAAACGCCTGACAGGACCAACACAGGGAGCTGCAGAATGTGGGCAGGGGGCACACGTTGGCTTTGGCAATCATCATCTTCTGCGCCAGTGGCACCTTCTGCACCGGGATCTCCATGCCAAGGTCGCCCCGAGCGACCATGATGCCTGCACAGACCCAGGCCACATCGCACAAGCATCCCAGTCGACCACGCTAGCCTCGACAAACCAAACTGCTGCTTGCAGCCGAGGCACCTGCCACAGTCATCGGCTCTCTTCACAGTATTAACTGGGTACATACACAGCACAGCAAGTGTAGCTCCGCTTTCCTTCTGCTACCCATGACCTCTTGTTTTCGTTTCCCAACTCTTCTGTTCCAACTGTTGTGTTCCGTCACTAAGCAGCTGGACGCAAAACGTCACATATGACGCAAAAAGTCACACATAGTAGTGCTCAGGGAGGAGCACACCGTCTGTCACTTCCAAGATCTCTTCATAGTTCTGCAGCCCCTCCTGGTTCTCGATCTTGGCAATAATCCCGATCGCCTGCCCGCCCGCATCATCCAGCACCCGCCTGATGTGCAGCACATCCTCCTTGCTCTGCACGAACGATGCAGCCACAAAATCAACCCCGTGCTTGCACGCAAACTGCTGCAGGTCGGCCACGTCCTTCTCCATCAGCACCGGCAGGTCCACCTTGACTCCCGGCAGGTTGCAGTTCTTGCGCTGCCCGAGCGCCTTGCTGTTCTGAACCGTCCCCTGGACCTCCGTCTCACTGAGGATCTCCTCCACCTCAATTGAGATCGTACCATCCGCGAGCAGTATTTTGCCGCCGGGTTTCACCGTCTGGGCCAGGCGGCTGTACGACAGCCCGATGCGGGTCTCGTCAGCGGTGGAGTAGCCTTCGAACGTGGTGTACGCGTCTCCGACGGCCTCGAAGATGATGCTCTGGCCCTGCTGCAGCTGGACGGGGCCGCCGCCGGCGAGCATGGAGGTGCGGATCTCGGGGCCCTTGGTGTCAAGGAGGCACGCGGCGAGGGAGCCGCGGGCGGCGGCGGCGGCGCGGAAGCGGGTGAGGACGGCGAGGTGGGAGGCGTGGTCGCCGTGGCTGAAGTTCATCCTGCGCGGAAAGAGTTCAATCAGGCTCAGGACCTTCTGGAGCATACCTCTGTAGCATTCCCCCGGCTCAGGCCCAGGTGCAGCTGATCGTGATATCTGAGGCTGCTTGTGGATTGGAGATAGGGACCCAGTGCCAGGTGCTCATGTCTCGCATGTGCTCTAGATGAGACTCGGGTTGACAGAAATCGAACGAAAGACATTCGTCAGAGCCAGACTTGGAGGGACCTTTCGTCGCTTATACAGACATCATAATTAGCAGCAGCCTAGCAACAGATGTCCAGACACGCAGATGCCGTGACACCTCGGCTGAGGGCATGTCCAAAACATAATTGAAACGGCACACACAAATACAGAGTGTGTGAAAAGTGTGTGCGGGCGTGAGTGTGTGAAAAGTGTGTGCGGGCGTGAGTGTGTGAAAAGTGTGTGCGGGCGTGAGTGTGTGAAAAGTGTGTGCGGGCGTGAGTGTGTGAAAAGTGTGTGCGGGCGTGAGTGTATGAAAAGTGTGTGCGGCCGTGAGTGTGTGCAAAGTGTGTGCGGGCGTACAACCTCAACATCTAGACTGTGGTAGACACGGCTCCCAAAAAGTTTTTACACTCCTGGGATGGAGCAGCACCTGGCGACGTTCATGCCTGCGTCCAGCAGCTTGCCCAGCATCTCCTCCGAGTCGCACTGAGGCCCGAGAGTGCAGATGATCTTGCACTTGCGGACGATGTGCTTGTACTTGTCCAGGTCCAGAATCGTGTCCAGCCCGATCTTGGTGGAGCGGTACACAATCGACGACCCATCGTGGAACCCCTGCACATCACTAGGGCTCGGGGCGGGTAAACATGTTTTGACACAGGTTGGTGCTGGGGTGCTAGTCCTGTTCATTTGGGGTGCTTGGTAAGATACAGCAGCCAGTCGTGCCGCGAAGCACGGTGTGCAGCAGAGGTGATGATAGCAGGCAGCGCCTTTGGGAAGCCATCGATCGTGTGATCAATGCGGAGGTCATCTCACAAAGAAAGTCGTCTTGCAAGCAGGCTGCCCAGCCTGCTGCAGCCCCGCTGCGCCGCCCAGACAGCTGCCAGCATGGCTGTAGCGTGTCTCCTGCGGGCCACAAGTTGAAGGAGGAGCGCGGGCTTTGTGAAGCCGACACCCCATGGGACTATGGCTGCCGTACTTCCGCCGTACATTGGACCCCTCATCTTGACCCGAGAATCATTGGCTGTGCCTTTCCCAATACAGCAGTTTTGACGGACACTTGCGAGAGCAGTTGTCCGATAAGGCGGCCCACTAATTTGCAAGTACAGGGTATACCATATTGGCTGTATAGGGACTATGGCTATACCAAATTGGCTGTGCAGGACCGCACCTGGAAGGGCTGCTCCACGGCGGGGCCGTTGCCGACGATGTGCGCGCGCACGGCGAGGCGCTGGTCGTCCATCGTGACCTCACTGCCGAGCTCCAGCGAGCGCCGGCAGACAACCACGACCTGCTCCCCAGGCACCAAGCGCAGCACGCCGCTGCTGTTGATGTGCTGCACCAGCTGCTCCGTCGCCTCCGCAATCTGCACCACAGACGCGACCTCGACCGCAGTTCGGCAGCCACACACGATGGACACACATGGGCCGTGGACCTCTGGCCTGGCGCGGCTTGCGAGGGAATGGCAGTACCGTCACTGGAACGACATCGTTCTAAAAGGATGTCAGCCTACTTGCTGACAAGACTGCAGGAGGGGTTGCCTCAGAAGGAATTGCTGCGGGAGGTTGTGCCACCAGTGCAGCCGATGGACATACGCAAGACGCACAGCACGCGCAGCACACAGCAGGGCCGCACCGGCTTGCCCTCGAACGGCATGTGCACCCCATGCAGGCCGTGGCGCGCGCGGCATGCAACCAGCACCGCTCGCGCCTCCGCCGCCACAAACACCGGCACAGGCGGCGCGTACTTTGAGAGCAGCGAGGCGGCACGGCCGCTGTGGGTGAAGCACAGCACGGCGCGTGCGCCCGAGTCGAGCGCCATTGCGTCCGCGCTGCTGGCGACGGCTTCCGCGCTCTCCAGCGGCGCCGGCGTCTGCGCGCGCAGCCAGTCGAAGCGCCGCCGCGCGTCGACGATGTGCTCCGCGTTACGCGCGATCTCGGCCATCGTGCCGACAGCGGCCGCCGGGAACGCGCCGTTCGCGGTCTCCCCGGACAGCATGACCGCGTCGGCGCCGTCAATGACCGCGTTGGCGACGTCGGTGAGTTCAGCACGCGTCGGCCGGGGGTTCTTGATCATGCTCTCCAGCATCTGCGTCGCGACGATCGCAAACTTATTGTGGAGGTTGCACTTGGTGACCATCAGCTTCTGCGCGTGCGACACCTTGCTCGAGGGGATCTCCATTCCCAGATCACCTGCACCCGCGGCCCGACTGTACGGACGGGTACCACGCACAGCCGCTGTGCAGATTCTAGGCGTTGCTAGACCACAATGCCTGACAGCGAGCGCTGCTTCGCAGATGCACACCAATCAGAAGGGCTATTGCACAGAATGCACACGTGTAGCAATCATTCGAACAATGAGCGATTCATATGGACAGCAGCTCTGCAAGGAGCAGCAGCAGAGGGAGGGGCATGCCTCGGGCGATCATGACGCCATCAGTCTCTCGCAGGATCTCTGCAAAGTTGTTGAGGCCCTCCTGATTCTCGATCTTGGAGATGATCTTGATGTCAAAGCCGCCGGCGTCGTCCAGCACGGACCGGATGAAGCGCACGTCGGCGGCACTCTGCACGAATGACGCCGCCACAAAGTCCATCGCATGCTTGCACGCAAACTGTTGCAGATCGCGGATGTCCTTGTCAGTGAGCACCGGGAGATCGACCTTGACGCCTGCAAGCACTCGCACCCCGTTTTCCAGGCTGTGTGATGACGAGAGAAAACGGTGTGGACAGACATCAAGGTTGATCTGCGCGTCGTGGCATTGTCAGACTCGGGCGCAGCATTGTCAGTGTAACTGCCTGTGCAGGCACAGGACAGCTGCACACATTTGCGCAGCCTCTGCAAATTGGCAGGTGCAAGACTCAGCGCAGCATGCTCTCTGCACACGCAGGCCGCAGTGTACATCTGTGGACAGCAAGCCACAAAACCGCACCAGGCAGGTTGCAGTTCTTGCGCTGCCCCAGCGAGCACGACCCCATCACCTGGCCAAGCAGCTCTGTCGGAGACAGGATCTTCTGCACCATGATCGCCACGGAGCCATCTGCCAGCAGGATGCGGTCTCCAGGTGACACCGACGAACAGAGCTTTGCATACGACAGCCCGATGCGGGTCTCCTTCTCATCCATGTAGCCCTCATACTCGGTGTATGCATCACCCACCGCCTCCACGATGATGTCCTGGTCGTTCTCCAGCTGCAGGCTCTCTCCACCACGGAGCATCGCCGTACGGATCTCCGGTCCTTTGGTGTCAAGGAGGGCGCCCCAGACTGGGCCGCACTGCACTCCTGTCTGAGCCTTGATCTCACTCGCTCTCGCGTCGCACACCTTCCTGAACCGCTCAAGAACCTCCAGGTGCCCTGCAATGCCCCACCATGTCGCCGTGTTGGCATGGGCCGCGTGAGTACACCCCCAGCAAGCATCACAGCGTGCGCAGCTGACAGTGCAGCACAATATGCACAGCAACCGATGTGCACCCGGGCAACATCCAGCAACGGCCACTTGCCAAAGCATTCGGTTTGACGACACGATGGCGTCATGACAA
This sequence comes from Ulva compressa, assembly GCA_024500015.1. Classification (NCBI taxonomy): domain Eukaryota; kingdom Viridiplantae; phylum Chlorophyta; class Ulvophyceae; order Ulvales; family Ulvaceae; genus Ulva; species Ulva compressa. Next base: position 141,762 of record JALKAD010000070.1, on the reverse strand, counting down.
GCGCGCCTGCTGCATGCAAGCAGGCACAAGCGAACAAACCGCCCCTGGCCCAGAACAGCTGTAGGGTTCAAAATGGGCAGGGTTAGGGCGCACCGGCATGGTCCCCGTGGCTAAAGTTGAACCGGACGATGTCGCATCCCGCGGCGAGCAGCCCCGTCATGCCCTCCTCGCTCCAGCACGCCGGCCCCAGCGTGCACACGATGCGCGTGGCCCGCGGCTGCTGCACCGGCGCGGCCACGAGCCCGAGGCTCGTGTTTGTCGCGCGCAGCGACCGCGTGCCGCGCGCCGCCAGCGGCGTCCCCGACGGCGTCGTCAGCGCGGCGCCGCTCGACTTGAGGTCCTTGGCGAGGCCGCGGCCGCCGACGGTCTCGTGGGTGATGACGGGGTCGCCGTCGGCGCTGCCGCCACCGCGGCCGGTGACGACGATGACGCGGACGGCCTTGATGTTGGCGTCGGAGATCTGCTCCAGGCGGCGGAGGGCAATGCTGGCGAGCTCGGCGCTGGAGACGTCCATCGAGTCAATCTTGATGCCTGCCATGCCAAAGTAGGCATTCGCCTGCAAAAACAGCACAGCGGTGGCGTGCATGCGTCACCACAGCCGACCACTGTTCAAAATGGTGCGAACGAAACAGCATGTAGCACGGCACCGGCCTACTGACGTTATGCCATGTTCTTCAGCACTGCTGCAGGGCTGAAGAACACGCTTGCTGAAGAACACGCTTGCTCGTGAACAATGGTATGGAAAATGTTTCAGCATTGGATGCAATGTGCTAGAAATCTCAAGCACGGTGCGAGCAACTGTTTCGACAGGGTTTCGACCACCCTGTCCCCAGCTGACTGCTGCTACGCCGAACCACACAGGCTATTGATCTGGCTGAACTGAAACCGCCAGGCCCAATGGTACCTGGGCTGTCTTCTAGCATGTCAAAGTGATGCGTGGAGCAGCCGCCACACCTGCCGGACCGTCTGATCGTTGGAGGACGCGGTGAACACCATGGCCGGGGGGCGGTACTTCGCGATGAGCCGCGCCGGCGCGCCGGACTGTGAGAGGCACACGATGCAGGCGCCGTTGCGCAGCCGGCGGCGGCGCGCATGCGGCGACGTGTCCTCGTTGTACAGCACGGCCATCGTGGCGGCAGAGCACATCAGTGATTCGGCGTCGCTCAGCGGCGCTGTCATGCGGCGCGTCGCCCAGTAGCGGATGAAGTTGAACTGCTTGTAGTAGTCGACGCCAACCTGTGGAGATGGAAGTGTTTCAAGGCTTCACCTTGAGATAGGTGCGAGTGGCATGCATGAGTAGCGGCAGAGAAGTGGGTGGGAACAGCACGGCTGTGTAGACTACAGGATGGCAATATGCAGCAGCCAGCTTCACACAATTCTACGTCAAGCGGGTCATTTAACATTTGGTCACTCACAGGTGAGACATGTGTGCTGCACTACCAAGAGAGCGCTGGTTGCATTGCAGGGCGGCATGTCTCTGTGAGAAGAGCTGCAGCATCAGTGCACGTGCGGATGCTGTCATGATGCATCAGGGCAGACCCAGGGAAAGCAAACGCTGTGAGGTTTGACATGGAAAAATCATCACGGGTGATAGGTGCTCAGCGTAGCTGCATGGGGCGCAGGTAAGGGAGCGCCCAGTGATCTGTGTCTTGACCATACTGACGCTAACTCGAGACACATCCGGGAGCTGGAGGTGGGAATGTACGCAAGGATGCCTGTCTGGATCACAAATGTCTAATGACCACTCGTGAGCAGTCCCAAGAATGCATGAGAATCGGCCATCGCTTGGAGACTGAGGCACACACCTCAGCGTTTGCCACGATGTCTGCCATGTGCCTGACAGCCTCTGCCGGGAACTTGCCATTGGCTGTCTCCCCGCTGAGCATGACGGCATCAGCGCCGTCGTAGACTGCGTTGGCAGTGTCGGTCATCTCTGCCCGGGTGGGCCGCATTGCCTCGATCATGCTCTCTAGCATCTGAGTCGCACAGACAACCATCTTGCCGGCGATGTTGCACTTTGTGATGAGCATTTTCTGAGCCAAAGGCACCTTTTCGGGCGGAATCTCCATCCCTGGAAGAACAGCTGGATGACCACACCACAGAGCGCCTGTTTGATTGCAGCTGGCAGCCAATACGGTGAGAGGTCAATGGTGCTATGTAGCTCCCTCTTGGCAGCAGATGAGGTGAGTGGGAGCAGACTTGTGTCAACTCAGAAAGACACGCGGGATATGGCCCCTCTCCGAGTCTCAAACAGGTTCACAGATACTCTCTTTGGTGCTCTGCAGAGGCACACCTAGGTCACCACGAGCGACCATGACGCCATCTGTTGCTTCCAATATTCCTGCAGGCACGTTTTGGGTGAACTTGTGACTGCCATGCCCGATGTTGTCTTCAAGGTGACACATAAACAGAGGCACACCATCAAAATTCTCTAGGCCAGCCATATTCTCAATTTTGGAGATGATCTTGACATCATGCCCACCTGCCTCATCAAGTATCTTCCGGATAAACAGGACATCCTCTTTGCTCTGCACAAAGGATGCTGCCACGAAATCTACCTTGTGCTTACAGGCGAACTGTTGCAAGTCGTTGATGTCCTGCAGTAAGGAGTGGGCATCATTCGCTGGAAGAGGAAATGGAGTTCCTCCAGCACCGGCGGTTAGACCACGTGAGATGGAGCAGCACCTTGTCCATAAGTACAGGCAGGTTGACTTTGACACCAGGCAGATTGCAGTTCTTGCGCTGTCCCAGGGCCTTGCTGTTCAGGACTTTTCCTCGAAGCTCTGTGCTGCTGAGGATCTCTGTCACCTCGATGGAGATGCTACCGTCCGCCAGCAGAATTTTGTTCCCTGGCACAACTGATTGGCACAGGTTGTCATATGACAATCCGATGCGGGTCTCATCTTGAGTCTTGCAGCCCTCGAAGCTCACATAATCTTCCCCGACGGCTTCTACAACGATGTCCTGGCCTTGCTCTAGCATTATATCATGGCCGTCCTTCAGGATGCTTGTGCGTATTTCTGGTCCTTTGGTGTCAAGCAGCACTGCACGCCGCTTGGACTTGGCCACACAGGTGTCCCTGCAAAGGCCACACATTAAGAAGTGAGCTGATGGCTGTTGTGACTCGCAAGTACACCAGCTTGGAATCTCGCTTTCATTCTGAAGCCGTCCGTATCACTCCTCCAACAGAACCACAACGGTTCAGACACAGCGCAAGCAGACTCACCTGAACAGGTTCAGCATGTGTAAGTGGCTTTCATGAGAGCCATGAGAGAAGTTTAGGCGCGCCACATTCAAGCCAGAGTCTATCAGCTCCCCCAACGTCTCCGTTGTGCTGCATGCCGGACCCAGTGTGCAAATAATCTTGGTCTTTCGTGTCATCGTAGAATCATCAACGATATCCTGAAGCTGAATAAGGGTAGCCCTTTCCGATACAGTATAATCGTCTTGCAGGTGGCCAGCTCCTGAATTGGGCTGAGATTGCACACAGCGACCAGCGGCTGCATTGTGAGCTGACTCCGGCTCGTATTCCGGATGCCACTCCAGGAGCAGTCGGGATTTGACTTTTGCGAGGGTGTACTCCTCCAGTGTTTTCTTGTCGCTGGCTGCCTCTCGGATGGACATCGCCAGTGCAGCCTGGTACTGCCGTTTGGCCTCAATCTCTCCATGATCGGAATCGGACAACCTGCAGAGAAGCATGGTTTTTACTATAAGCGCTATCTCCCTAAAGCAAGCGCCAAGCAGCTGTCTTTGGGCGTGGGAATACCCGGTTGATGATGCAGCCGGTCCGCCTTGAGCCGAAGGTCGCTTGAGGGCCGATTTTGTGGGTTTCCCGAACGTTCTCGGAGTGTCTGAAGTAGGGCTAGTACCCTGCAGACAGGTTTTCATGCACCGTTCAGCGCATGATCTATACCGGCAACTGCGATGTTTAAATAATATGTAGGGCAGCCGATGGCCAGGCGTGAGCAAACACGCACCACGTCCAGGTGAGAAGACTGTCCACAGCCCATATTGAAGAAATCTGACTTGAGTGATGTTGCGTGTTCTCTTGGAGGCCAGGGCACTAAGTCTGGCCAACAACGAATGCGCACTCGCGAGCGCGCAAGAAAGACCACAGATCAGGGGGGGAAATACCAAGCTTAACAAACTGAAAACAACTGAGGCAGGTGATCCGTTCAGAGTCTTTGCATCCAGGTAGACCATCACATATTCTGAAGATCGGGCCCGGTTGCACCTGCAACTGCATCTCTGCGAACCCTCGATATCTCAAGCGCACTAAGGTAAGGTGTTGTACACACAACAGACGTCGACCACTTCAGTATCCCTCAGGCTTTCAATCTGTCGATACATCAACATTTGGCACCTTGCCATGCGCTGCTGCAAGCCGTTTGCTCAGCGCTCCAGCTGAGTATGAGATGAAGGCCTGCAAGCATAGTTCAGCTCGGAGACGCCTCGGACATCACCAAAGTCAGTAGTCAATGATGTCTATCGTGCCTCTGCCTCGAAATGGCCACAACCCCAATCTCAGGAGATGTGTACCTTCTACCTCTTTGACAGTGCACAACCAGTCCTGCACAACCCCAAACTGCACAACCCCCATCCAAGGAAGTAGGATCATGCGCCAGCTGGTGCATTTGTAGCAGAACTCGCAGGAGCCAGCAGCACCATCATATGACAATAACAATGCAGCACATGCTTTTTAACGGTACAACTGCCACTGCGGGGTTAACGTGAGTGACTTGCAGACGATTTGCCTCAATGCATTCATACATCCTGGCCAGTCGCTGCTTTGGTGGGATTGTACACACAGGTTGCCTCAGCATAAGCTTTTCCAGTGGGTTTGATTTCCATGTACAACTGTAATCACAGGCACAGGAATCACCAGTTCAACCTTATCTTGTGTTTGTTTACAAGAATTCCAGCCCCCAAGTCAGGTTGAGGCGCTCACAGGAGCAAGAGGAGGGAGCACATGGTGAGTTCTCGTCCAAGCCAGGTGCTGATGGATGCAGCGCAACAAGGTTGATCCCCATGTACAACACAGTGTACCTGTGATGCACATTGGGCAGCCCAGTGGATTGGGCCACGACATTGGTCCATCCTCAGCGGCACAGGCTTGCACGTGCTGAGCATGATGATGACAAGACCGCATGACAGACAGCCATAATGACTGGAAGTGATGCTGCAGTCCAGCTGCAAGAAGCAGACGGGAACCTACTGCTTATTTCTCAGGTATACAACTGTGTCAGTCCATTGTTGCGAGCTGGATGTGGCAGGCATACAATATCCTGTACCACTGTGCACATCACGTTCTTCTCTGTCTGCCTCACTGTCAAGTGCACGCAGACGATGCACCCATAGCTGTAATACAAGCGACCATTACATGCGCATGATCACGCGGTTGCTGTCGCGCAACTGGGCGTGAGCTTGGTGTACATGTGGCAGGTCTGGTGCATAAGGAACCTTGTCGCATGCCACCAAGAGCTCTGTGGTGTTTCCCACTGAGACACGCTCGTTCGAGAGATCAATGATCGGACATCAAGGCGATCTCAGTATGGTCACTAATGCATGTCTTTTGTTGAGACTGATGTTCAACACGGTGACATTCAAAAGCATGCCTGCTGCAGCATGCTGGTCGGAGACAATACCGACTCACAGCCACCTGACGCGACGATTGATCTAACAACAAAGCGATGCCAGATACGGTCGTCAAGCGGAGCGGCTGCAAGCAGACGATGCAAGTCGGAAAGATCGCATCTCGGGTTGAAGCGTTATGCTACGATCTCGATGCAAGCGTGATCAAACCTGTTGTGCTTGCTGAGAAAGTTGCCAGTGGTACGAATTCAATCTCTGCGTTATATATGTCTGTTCAACTGGCTTTAGCTTCGATTACGCTCATCGTCACAGCGATCCCAGCGGGTGTTGTCGCGCACGGTGCGCAGGTACCTAGCCTTCAACCTTGCTCGTCAATGTCGCAGACTTGCGAAGAGGTCTATCATCTGCAGAATATCACAATAGCACACGATGAATATGTGTCACAAAATGGACCTGCGTTTGCCTTCATCTGCCAATGCACAGCGTTGCTATTGTAAATGCACGCGCGTCAGCACCAGGGGTGCGGTCGAGCTCGAGAAATACGCGCAGCTCGCCAACTGCGCCAGTGTTAAACAACCTGAATCTCGCACGATCGGATTGTTGCAGACACAAAACACGTAGGCACAAACGCACGAGCGGCGTCCACGCATGATATCGCATACTGCGGGATGGACGTATGTTTCATCGGGATCAATGTGACTTCGTATCGAGAGAGTGATCCACATCGTCTAGCATTTGATTCGAAGTGAAAATCGTGCTGAGCCACATCGGGCTTGCCTTTCTTGTCTGGTCTACGGTTGCCCCTTGTCCCCACTAGTCAGCCAAGTACATGCACTTGCAAGCACTCGCACGTGGCGTGCACACGCCTGCACCTCATCATGACGACTCGGTCCATGCTTACTCACAACTGACCCAGCGCTACCCTCTGCTGCAAGGCATGCGAGTCTGTTGAGGAGCATATTGTGTGGAATGAATAGAGGAGTCTGTTCCCACTGGGACCAGCGCAAGCTTCCAGTCACGGGACCTTCACAGTGTGCATGCTTGAGAAAATCGATGCCAATGGTCTGCCAATCACCACTGAGTGCTATTATGCAAGAACCTTGAAAACCTTTGAACAAGATCCCTGCCACACACCAGATGCCAAGACTCGTGTATGGCCAACGCCTGGTTGGCTTTGGCATGAATATCCGATCCATGTGTTGTATGTATGTCTTGTGCCAACGCAACACCCACAACTTGGGCCAGTCTTCCACATGCACTGCCCCTGTGAAAATTTGTAGTCATGTTCAGGTGCATCCGGCAGCCCCACGTGAAGCACTGTTGACCCCACCTGTACCTGTGCAGGGCTCTATGACGCGGTGACGACTGCAGCGGTGGACGTGCTGATAGCAGAGACGGCTGCATCAATGACGGCGGATCACACTGACTATCCCATCCTTGCAGCGCGAGTTGCGGTGTCCAGCTTGCACAAGATGACGGCGGCATCATTCTCCAAAACCATTGACATGTTGCACAACTACATCAGCTTAGAAACAGGTATAATTCCTAGTACCACTGGCACTGCGTACAAAGCACGAGCAATGCCCAGCTGGCACTCGCAGCAGTCCGCGCAAGTACTTGTTGTACCTGGTACTTGCGTGGTCTTGATGAGAGGGAGTGAGTCTTGCATGACATGGCATCGTTCTGCGACCCGCGCATCGACTTGTGGTGCCTATGAGACATGTAGGCTCACTAAGCTGTGCAGGTCTAGACACTGAGACACTTGACAGTGTGGGCGCGTATAAATATGAGTGAATTCTAAATATCTTGCAGTTTCTGCTACCTACCGCATTGGAACTGGGGAATGGCTTGCAGGACAGCAGGCGAGCCAAATTGCAGACGACGTGCATAAGATAGTCATGGAAAATTCCGAGCATCTAGATGCCGAGATCGTGCATGATCGTGATTTTGACTTCGACTTCTTTGGTTTCAAGACCCTGGAGCGATCATACCTGCTCCGGGTGAGCGAGTCAGTGATAGAGCGCCCGCAACACATGTTTATGCGGGTCGCTGTCGGTCTTCACAAGAGCGACATCGAGGCAGCGTGTAAAACATATCACATGTTGAGCGAGCACTGGTATACGCACGCGTCCCCAGTGCTGTTCAACGCAGGGACTCCGAGGCCACAGCTCTGCAGCTGTTTCCTGGTCGCGATGAAGGACGACAGCATTGAAGGGATCTACGACACTCTCAAGGAGTGTGCTTGCATCTCTAAGGCTTCAGGCGGCATCGGCCTGCACGTGCACAACGTGCGAGCAGCTGGAAGTGCGTGCCTTCTTCAATCACAGCAGCGTATGAAAACAAATTGCCAAGCAGTTCGAATCCAGCGCTGGATCATATTGTCGCCCATTCACTGCCAGAACATTGCGCCTTTTGTTCGTCGAGCATGCTCTGCCTTGCATGTCTACAGGTGAATCCTCCCGCACGTCGTCCTCGTCACCCCTTGCCTTGCTCACCAGTATGGACTCACCGGGCTCCGTCACGCCGACTCGCGATGCATCTCGACTCAGCTGAGTCAGCACATGTTCGAACATGACACGGCCTCCCCTGGCATGCATGCATTTCCCATTGTTAGTACCACATGTCCACCCCGGCCACATTGACCACCCAACATCCCAGCCTCATGCAACGGCGGCCGTCCCTGCAGGCTACGTTCGCGGCACACGCGGCACTGCAAATGGCCTGGTGCCCATGCTACGCCTGTTCAACGCCAGCGTGCGCAGCATCGCCCAGGGCGGCGGCGGCCGCCGCGGCTCCCACGCAATCTACCTCGAACCCTGGCACGCCGACATCTTTGCCTTCCTGGAGCTGCGCAAGAACCACGGCGTGGAGGAGGCACGCACGCGGGACCTCTTCTGCGGCCTGTGGGTGTGCGACCTCTTCATGGCGCGCGTGGAGGGCGACGCGGCGTGGACGCTCTTCTGCCCCAACAGCGCGCCCGGCCTGGCAGATGTGTGGGGCAGCGACTTTGAGGAGCTTTACACCAGGTGCGGAACCCCCCAGGGCTTCCCACAGTGCGGCGGCACGCATGCTGATCAGCGGCATGCATGGTGCACTACGGTGTGTTACACAGTGATAGATCTAGGACCCAGCAGCGCCGAGGCAACAGAGCAGTCATCAGGCAAACAGACACACCACCATGGAGTGGAGGTATATAGCTGGTGTAGACGTCTACACCAGGTGCAGAGTCGTGCGGGGCTCCGCACATTGTGGCCACACGCATGGTGATATCGGCTGCAGGCTTGCATCATATCACGCTTGCATCAGGCGGTGATTCATACCACGTAATATGATACCTGCGTTTGGTTTGTGTGTGGTTGTTCTCGCGGTGGTACGTTGCTGATGCTTGTGTCTAGGTGCTGCACAGCTGCTGAGGCAGCAGCCCAGCAGAGACGGGAAACGCAGGGGCTGCTGCCTCAGTAACTGTGCAGCACCTAGACATGAGCAGCATCGAGGGGAACAGCAGGCGAGCATGCGTGTCAAAGAAAAATTTGTTGGTTGTTAACAGCGTCCAGCACAAGTACAGCGGCTGCAGAAAGTAACAACGTAGCAATCCTCTCCCACACTTGCACACACACTCGCCCCTGGACAGTACGTGGTGGGCAGAGTTTGCCCAGTCGCTGACTTGTGAGTTGGTGCCTTTGATTCGCTACCCGCCAGATGTCTGTGCTGGCCCCTTGGCAGATCTAGGTCTAGACGTTGTAACTCTAGACACCCTCCCTGCCCCGCATGCATGATGCTGCTGTCTTGGTGTGTCAGTGTGTCATCTGTGAGCCCGTGTGTCAAGTTTCCATTGGGACGGTGGGACAGCGTACGCAATGGCCTCGGGGTCGCCGGCGTGTCGGCCTTCAAGGAAAATTTCTCCTTTTCCTAATGGCGTCAAACTCGCCTGTGATCAGCAGAAGTGTGTCCTCTCCGTAAGCTGCACAGCCGCAAGGTGCAGGTACGAGCGGGACGGCCGGGGCCGGCGCACAGTGCCGGCGCGGCGGCTGTGGCGTGCGATTCTGGCGGCGCAGATGGAGACCGGGGCGCCGTACATGCTGTACAAGGACGCCTGCAACCGCAAGTCCAACCAGCAGCATCTGGGGACCATCAAGGGCGGTAATCTGTGTGCCGAGATCGTGGAGTACTCGGCTCCCGATGAGACGGCCATGTGCAACCTGGCGTCTGTGGCGCTGCCCAGGTGCGCACATGCCATTCACTTGTGTCTGTGATGATTGATTCTGGTATTTAGACACTATACCACGATTCTCATGTACATCACGATGTGCATGAGAATCGTGGTGTAGTGTCTAAATACCAGAATCATCACAGTGTCCCATCAGCCTCCTGAGTGTGCGGTTACCCAGCTATCATTGATTGTGCCCAATGGGTACCTGCCAGAGGTGGAGGCAGAGCTCCCTTGATCACCACATTTGCCGCCTGAGCTGATGTGCCGTGTTGGGACCGCAGGCTGTCCAGTGCCGTGCCTAACGCCACAAGAGTGTGCAGTGTTACCAAAGAGTTCAGTGTAGCAGTACGTGACGTCTGCTGACTCAGACTCGGAGAGGACTCCTGCCTGCTTCAAATTTAAGTTAACTCAGACTGGCGTTGCTGTTTGAGGGTGGTGGTCCTACTAGTAGCAGCATGGGGCACTCTGGATCCATCTCAGAAGCCTTTACAGTGTTTAATGACCGTGAGGCGCCGTCAGAAGTGTGTGTGAAAAGTTAATGATTTGCAGGTTTCTTCGTCAGGCAGGCCTGGCACCAGGGAAGCAGGCAAAGCGGTTGTGCGGGTCTCTGGACCACAAGGGCCGCACATTTGACTTTGATAAGCTGTCAGCCGTTGTGAAGGTGGTGATACGGAACTTGGACAGGGTGATCGACATCAATCACTACCCCGTGGAGACTGCAAGGCGCAGCAACATGCGCCATCGACCGATTGGGCTTGGAGTCCAGGGCCTCGCTGACACGTTTATCCTGCTTGGACTTCCCTTTGACAGTGCAGAAGCAAAAGCTTTGAACAAGTACGATGATACATCCGGATTTCAGCGGCCAGCAATGCTTTCAGTACTAGGAGCATTCCTGAACTGGTGGTGGTGTGTTGTGCAGAGACATCTTTGAAGCCATATACTTTGCAGCACTGACAGCCAGCAATGAGCTTGCAGAGTTGCATGGGCCGTATGAGACGTACGAGGGCAGCCCGGTCAGCAAGGGTGTCTTGCAGCCTGACATGTGGGGTGTGTCATTGGCTGAGTCCCGATGGGATTGGCCTGGTCTGCGAGCCAGAATCCGGCAACACGGGGTGAGCAACCTTGAGCTGCACAATTCCGCTGCAAGTCCTGCTTGTGTATCTCGCAGCGTCACTGGGACAGCAGACTGCCATCGTGTTTTGATGTCTGATATGTGCAGGTTCGGAATTCGCTCCTAGTTGCTCCGATGCCAACAGCTTCAGCATCTCAGATCCTCGGGAACAATGAGTGCTTTGAGCCATACACGTCCAATTTGTATGTGCGCCGGGTGCACAGTGGTGAGTTCACGATGGTCAACAGGCACCTCTTGCATGACCTGACCCGCCTCGGGCTGTGGTGCCAGGCTGTCAAGAACCAGCTTGTCGCTGCAAATGGCAGTGTGCAGGTATGCTGTTGCATGTGTCATGTTCTGTTAGTCACGGAGGAGCTTCGTATTGCATTGGTGGTGTATGTCAGAGTGAAAAGCTGGTGATTTGTCCTGCAGGGCCTGGTGATCAATGCAGATGTCAAGTTGCGGCTTGCGAAAGAGCATGGCTTGAATTATGATATCCAGGCGATCTACAAGACAGTGTGGGAGATCAAGCAGAGGCAGCTAGTCTACATGGCTGCAGACCGTGGAGCATTCGTTGATCAAAGCCAGTCCTTCAATGTGCATATACCAGACGTTACGTACGGAAAGCTGACGTCTCTGCACTTCACAGCCTGGCGTCTGGGGCTCAAGACAGGGATGTACTACTTGCGGACGAATCCTGCAGCTGAGGCGATACAGTTCACGGTCAGCTTCCCATTGCAACTGCTCTAGATCTGCATTCAGGTTGCCATCTATGCCAGCTCCTAGCCTCACTGCAACGAGTCTTGATGGCCATGGCATGCTGTACAGGTGGATCAGGAAGCGCTGCTCAGGGAGGAAGCTGCAAAAAGCAGCGACAGCAGTGGCGACACGACAGAAAGGACAAATTATGGCAGCAGGCTTGATGCTTGTCCTTGTATACCACTTCCACAACCCAGAGAAGGGGTGTCTGCAACGGTGACCAAGACCGGTGATGGCTGTGTGGCAGCCACATGGTCAATACCTTCAGATACGACCTTTGCAAAAGTTTCAGACAAGCACATTGCGGCCATGTCTGCCTCATCAAACAACAGCCAGTGGTGTCTGTCATGTGAAGGCTGACGGGCAGCAGGTTGAATTGTCTCTGGGAGATATACCGAATTGTCTGTGGACTGTGGTGTCAGTAGGCGCTGCAGTGTGCCTGATCAGTACAGTAGAAATCATTCTGTTCCAGTGTGCATCAAACTTGGTGCAACCGTCACCTCTGCTAGCCAATGCACGTGGTACAGTAGCATATTGCGCTGATTGCAGCATGATTCCGAAGTTGAAAAATGTCAGGCTCACATATCGATGCATGTGATTTATCAAAGGGGCCACGAGCTGCTGTTGCTAGCTGGGAACTATCGCGATTCGATTTGGCCGCTTCGGCTGTGGACAGCACTCTGACTAGGCCTTCCACAACGTGCTGAAAAGCACTACGGATGATTTTCTACTCTATCACTGGTCTGCATCTACGAACCAAATGGCAACCACCTGATGCCAAGTATATCACCAGACAGTGAGGACTGGACGACGTCTGGTCACAATTTTGCCATTCCAAGCGGAGCTGACTTGACCTGATCTCGCAGCACTCGTCGCATGACCTTATTCGACGCATTTCTCGGCAACCGCTCACACAGAACCACACGAGAGACCTTGAACAGAGGATTGAGATGCGTCCGAATGGCAGCCTGGCAAGCTTTGTGGAGGTCCGCCTGCAGAGTGGCGGACGGCTGAACGGCCGGTGATGGCACCACGAATAGCACCAGCTGCTCCGGACCTCCCTTTGCAGGAGGCACCGCCACGGCAGCCACCTCCCGAGCGAGTGCCACATGCTGTGTGCATGCCCTCTCAATCTCGACACTGCCCACCTGCACGCCAATCGCAGCATCAAGCTCCACCGATACATTGCCTCAGCCATTTTATGATGAGTAGTACTCATCATCCGACATACAAGTGCTGCCAATGTGAAGTGGCAAGTGTAGATTGAATTGCTTGCCATAGCCGGTTGGGCCGGTGACATCTCTAGCAAACCGGGTCCCAGGAGCCGGATGTGCATTGATTTGCTGACTAGGTCCAGGGACAGGCGACACAGGCCTCCTTCACGAGAGTACACCACTGCATAACAGAGATTTGCTAGCCAGAGAGTGCAATCGGGTGAAGAGTACCTTGATGCCGCCCAGGTTCATTGTGTCATCACATCGGCCATGGGCCTTGAGATATCCCAGGCCAGGCAGCTCCTCCAGCTCATCCCCATGCCGCCTCAGAGGGAGCCCCTCCACGACCGGCATACCAGAAAAGTACTCCTCGTAATGATCACGATTCAGGAGCCTCTGACTGCACCCAATGGCCGGCATCCGCACTGCCACCTCACCTCTCAGCCTGCTTCGGCCTTCATCAGGCTCGCTCAAGGAGACGACGCCTCTTGCTGCAGCAGAGCCTGGGCTGGCGCCCTCGGGCCCCAGCACAAAGAGCTCGAATCCCAGGGAAGCTGTTGCAAAGCATGATGGCACGCAGGGGTGCAGCATGGTGCCTCCGACGAAGGCTCCGCCAATCTCTGTGCCTCCGAGGTACTCCATCACCGGTTTATACCCGGCTCTGCTCATCAGCCAGAGCATGTCTTCGGGATTTGATGCCTGCACAGACGTCCCAGCTTTGCGTGTAAAGCAAGTGCATGGTCGGCAGGCAGCAACGAAAATCCACGTGCACTGGATTCGCGAATACATGTGCAGTCATGGCCACAGCACTGGTTTGTCTGTGTTGTGCTTTGGATTGTGATTGTCGGCCACGATGCAAGTGGTTCAATCTATATGCGGGATTTGTGTCTCACGTTCAACTGATTAGCGAGCTGAGCTGCACTAGTCCAACACTTTGCAAGTACAATATTCAGCGGGTGTACGGTACACATGGCAAGCACAGGCACAGGCACGAGCCACTCCCAAACCATCATCGGTAATTCCCAGGTGTGAGAGTAGCGTGTTTGAATCATGTGATGATAGTCATGACTTGGGAAACCCCCTTTTGCACCACGGCAAATGGCGAATAGCACAGATACATGGCTGAAGCTGCTGTTGGGAGGTGGCAGCAGAAGATAGCAACACAGATAGCAATGCTTCACTCTGACCCACTGTGGCGTCTAACACCCATGGACATACTCAGTCACGGTGGATGCTGTTGAGAGACGCGAGGATGCTGGAACACAGTGAAGCCCCCGGCAAATATGATCCATGTGGATTTCTGTGACCGATGGATTCCATACAGAAAGGTACGGAAGAATTGATAAGAACTGATACCTCTCCACTGGAGCTGAAGCACCGGATGGCGGACCAATCGAGGTTGTCTGTGCAGTTGCCTACCCGCCACGCTTTCACGATCGAGGGCACGACACCCAGCATTGTGACTCGGGCGTGGGCCACAAACTCGCAGAAGGGGCGGCCTGTGGGAGCGCCGAGGAACAGCCCGATGGCGGCCCGGTTGAGGAGAGAGGCGTAGATGAGCCAGGGGCCCATCATCCATCCGAGATTGGTCGGCCATGCCACCACGTTGCCCGGCTGGATATCCTGGCACGACCAGCCATTGACTGCAGGCCTGCAAACGTCGTCGCTATCGTGGGTACAGCTCGTGCCCCATCATTTCAGACCTGTCTGTGGCAGCGTGGACTGCGCCCGCAGACATGTCACCCGACGTTGGGGCTGATGGGGCAATCGCGAAGCCCTGGGCAGATTTGCAGACAACAGCGAGGTGGACAGACAGCCACTTGCCTCAAGCTGTCTGACAGAGGAAGAGGTTTTAAAAATCGTCAGGAAAACAAAGCAAGGGCACCCAGAAGGCACCGCTATTGATCGTGCTTTCCGGAACGCGGAATTAATGGTGGCAGAGGCAGACCTGAGTGGTGTGGTGTGGGTCCATGGGATTGCTTTCGGGGTGCCAGTTGTGCCAGAGGAGAAGAGCACGTTGGAAACCGTGTCTGGGCTGACAGAGGCGGGTGAAAACGTGAGGACAGCAGCTGGATCTTCCTGTGCAGGCCTAATGAAGGCATCCCAGCTCGTGTCGCCCGAGGCCAGCATCGGGGCTTGGTTGTCGGGCCCAACGATGACCACAGCTGGTGCTCTATCACCTTTGATGGAAGCCACCTTGGCGTACAACGGCACCTTCTTTCCTGCCCAGTGAAGGTGAGCCTGAACAAAAACAAATCTTGTTTATGTAGTGGCAGTCAGTTCATGTGCGACCTCGTGCAATGTGTATGTCACAAACTGGGCCAAACGATTTAATAGATGAACAAAAGATCCAAAGTCATCAGTGCTGATAGGAGGACATCAAGAGACGCCTGAAATGCTGAGGGCGACAAAAGCAGCACGATTGTGCAGACATGAGTACGCTTAGCGAAGGTACAGGTGGTGGCAGTGATCATGGCGCTGCAGCACAACGCACACACCTGGACAATGATCAGTGTGGCCTGTGCAACTTTCAGGCGCACAGACATCTCCTCAGGACTGAACGAGTCGGCAACAGACACGACAGCGCCCCCGACCAGCACCACTGCCAGGTAGGTTGCAACAGCCTCGGGTGTCATCGCCCCGATGATGGCCACTCTGCACCCAGGGCCATGCCCAGCTGCCCTCAGGGCAACTGCGACTTGGTAGGCCCTCTGTTTGAGGACACGGTACGTCCAGGTCTGTATCCTACAGCATTCTGTATCGGGTTTGGTCAATGTGGACACCGAGCACATGCTCTGCCAGCGACGACCTCACATGAGACTTTGGTGGGGTACAAATGTTGATGGGCTACTAAGCTGGAAGTGTCAATGCAACGCACTGCATATCTGTTCGCGATGTAATGCTGGCGATCGATCGATCCATTGGGGTGTATGTGCACAATCACTAACACTGCGATGCAAGGGGCTTTCAAGCTGACCGGCACAGCAATCGGGGAATGCCTGCAGATGCTGCTGAGCGCGGCTGCTTGAATGAGGTTATGAATAAGACCTGCAGATGTTGGACTGTGATGGGCTGGCAGCATACCTGGAAGGGGCAGATGCGCTGGCAAACACAATAGCTGCAGCATCAGGATCCCGCCCAAGGCCCTCTAGAGCGCATTGCGCTATGTTCATCCGTGCACCAGCGAGCCATTGAGAATGATCTGGGTTGCCGTCTTGACTGGCTGTCAGAATAGAGTGGGGTGCTGCATGCAGGCGCAAGCCAATATGGTCCATGAACCTGGGCCAGAAGCTCTGCGGATGCTGCACTGTGATCGCGTGGAGCCGCCTCCAGTCGCGCACAAATGGCCTCCAGCTTGGCCATCTGCGGTCCTTGGTGTCGTCCTGAGGGATGGGAAGGTTCATCAGCGATTGATGGTCGCGCATGAATTGACAGACGTTGGAATTTGAGCTCGCCGCCAACGTAGGGATCCACACGGGATGTGGCCCATGCTTGGATGGCTGCCAGTTACGGAAGATATGCTTGAGAACGATGACGTGCGCGGCGAAAGGCACGTCGGATGAGAGGCATGTCTTCGACACATGAGACCATGCCTGCACGATCGATCATTATCTGTGCGCCATGGAGGTATCTTAAGGTCAGTGATTCTAAAAAATTTGTTGGCTCTGTACCTCTGTGGGATCTCCAGCATGTAAATGCTCTACAGCCTGAACCTGCGCTGCCAAAGATGTCACCAGGCCTTCGTCCCCTCCTGCTTCTCGCAAAGTATCGAGGAGTGTCATGTTCAAGTGTTATAGTGCGCAATCAGTCGCGGCAGTGGAAACGCAAGCGACATGAGCAGGCGCTAGCTTCCCGACACATATGGCCATTGGCCAACATGTCCTGTTTCACGGGCAGAGGCATCGCAGTGCACGACTACAGACATAGCACACAACGCGGTGTGGTAAACATTTCCGGACAAACAGGCCTTGCCTGTGCGTCTCGTCAACGGCATGTGATTAAATCATCACTCCAGTCAGACTTGTCCTCGTCACGTTCCCGAATTCCATGCATGATGAATCCACGCCGGGAAGGTTGTAGCAAACTGATCAACTTCTTCACCAAGAAAAATCGCTGATTATGATAGTATTATAAAAGGAGAACATGATTGCAGCTGCCAGTCGTGCAGGCTCATGTTAGTGGACGCTTTCCTTTATGAGCACGCTGGTTGAACCAACACCATCCTCCAGACGAGGATGAATGGAACTCTGTGGTACCAAATTTTTTATCACTCCGATCGGTACTACCATCGTCTGGGCCCATACACATAGTTGCCAAGTGGCAAATCTAGTGCAATCCAGGCAAGACCACCATCATGCAGTCAGGTCAGCATTGGCCTCATTACAGTACAAGCCATGAGATCCAGCGGGAATAAATAATGCATTGGTCGCATCAAACACAGGCGTGCACATGATCTCATTGTCACCGATTGTTGCTGTTCAACTGTTGCTGTACAACTGAACAATTGTGTCACAGCAGGCGCCCAGAAATGCTCCAAACCAACCTCTCCAGGGCACATACACCTGAACACCACTGACATGCAGCGGGCTGCGCAGCCAACAGTCTATTTGAGCAGCGGATGTCGGCTGTAGAACCTGCACTGGCCAACGACCGCAAACTTCCGCATCTCCGACTCAAGCAGGATGAAGGCCACAACAGGGAGGGAGAACAGTGCATACAGCGGCACAAACTTCTTGACACCCATCACGGACCGCACAGATCTGCACACACGACACAGAGCACATTATACGAGCCTCCTGGTATAACACCGGAATTGAGCAACGCAGATGCTGCACTGCGATGACACCAGCAAGTCAACAGCAACGGTATGAAACAGGTATCAACTGCAGGATTGCTTTGAATTGGTATGCAGCACCAGATGGGCAACCATTAGACACAAACTCACCACACACATATTAAAAGCATCAATCAATGAACTTCGGGCGTAGTTTTGGCTGCACTGCAATCCCCACGTGCACCTCCGAGTCGGGCAATGGACGTACCCAGAGAATGCCAGCCCTGTAGCGAGGAAATTGTACACCAAGAAAATACCAAACGACGGAGACAGGATGAAGCTCCGGTCCTTGATGACAGTGTTGAACATCGCCACACGATGTGTCTTGTGCACGAGAAGGAGCCAGCCTGTCAAGGAGAGTGTCATGCAAAACACGACTCCTTGTACAGAGTCCAGGATTGAGCCCTCCCAGCCCAGCTGCACCACACACCAGCCTATTCCAATTGCACATCCGCTCTGCCTAGTTTTAGGCTATCACATATGGTGCCGGGCAGAGTTCCCAGTGAAATCGATGTGACACGATGATGAGCATTGGTTCTCCTTGATGGATACTGTGTTTTACCGTATACAGCACAGGCATGGCCTACCATATGATACATTGTTCAGACATACCAATACATCGGACGGAGATTGTACTTGATTAATTGCAGGTTTGTGGTCTTGTTTGGTGAGATGCCACCTGATTGGTGCATGCCTGACACCACAGACCGGCCTGGCACACCTCAAGCAGACAGACAATGCAGCACAAGTTGTGTAGCCGGCCCAGAAAGCATCAGAGACATCAGCCTTCATCAGAAGGCAACTGACAACCAAGGAACACACAATTCAGTCTCGCCTGAGAGCTCATGCCGTGCACATTCCACCAAGTTGCACGTGTATGACAGGCAATCATCAGCGGTTGCACACACACAGTACAGACATTGCAGGAAACAACAATAACAAAAAAAACCCCCCACATGATGCGGAATGGCGTGAAAAGCGCATCTCAAATATGCCAACATGGATAAATGTGGCCGCCCTGATGGATACACACTACCTACGCTACCTGTCCAGCATTCCCAGAGCCTCTTGCTTTCGAGCAAACGTGGTGGAGAACTGTGAGGAAGCTTCACAAGCAGAGAGATATGAGGCATTGCAATCCTAGCAGACATCAGGCGCGTCAGCACCCAAATGTGTGTCCGAATAATGCTGTCGACAGTTGCACAGGATGCCTTGGGCAAGGCACAGCAAGATCGTCGCAGACAGAGGGGCACACCTGAGCTGTTCCTCCCCACCCTCCATCAGGCAGAGGCAGTGCCAGGCGGATGTGCTGCGATGCCTGGGCATGCACATCGCAGGTGCCCATCAGAATCGATTGGATCGAGCCACAGCCCGCATCTTTGAGTGTCTGGATGACAGCGATGATGCACGCTGCAAAGCTGAGGAGCACACACTGCAGGAGGTACGACACCCAGCGCCCAGACAGCACGTCTCGGTCCGTCTGCATGCCAGTGGTGCCCTCAACTCTCAACGCCTGCCCTGCTGTTTCACGATGACCGTGTTGCTCTGATGAGGCGCATCGTGGGTAGTGACTGGGCCTTGAGGGTAGTGACTGGGCCTTGACCGAGAGCACACACAGACACACAATGGTCGCTGTGGACAGTCAGGTCTGAGATCAGACCGGGAGCTGACACTGCGACATCCAAAAACAAGGCTTCGCAGCTCTGAGCTCAGACGGGGAGCTGAAACTGTGACATCCACAAACAAGGCTTCGCAGCTCTAAGCTCAGACCAGGAGCTGAAACTGTGAAATCCACAAACGAGGCTTTGCAGCTCTAAGCTCAGACCGGGAGCTGAAACTGCGACATCCACAAACGAGGCTTCGCAGCAGTGCGGCTCAACATTTCCGGAACACTGCAACCTGCTCTGCTGTGGCACACCAGTGGTGTGCATATGCATCACTGGTGCATCCTGCTCTCCTTTGGCATGCATGCACTGGTGTGCCATGCACGCCTTGGTGCACCAGTGATACTGGGACATGGTCAGAGTATGGCATCGTGACGCCAACGATACCCACACACACACACACACACATATATATATATGGCATCGTAACGCCAACGATTCACAGAAGCACTTTGAGGGCGCCAGAACCAATTGTGGATACAGAAGCTGACTCCAGGCCATGGTCCGGGAACAGCTGGATTGGCTTTGAACCAGTGTTGGTCGATTCTTGTTATTGCTACTGTTGTTTTTGTTACAAATTGTTACAGCAGATGTCGTGGAGAGGGTCACGGAGCACACCTCGGCCTCGCTTGGGATTCCGGTGAAGATGTGAGAGTATGGCTGGTATGGAATGTCCAGCTCGATGGGCTCATACGCAAGAGCCATGGCGCCGAGGTAAGCGCAGCCACTGAGGGCAAGCAGCCGCACAGGTGGCAGCAGCAGCGGCAGGCCGAGAGCGATGGAGATAACGGCGGGAGCTGCATAGAGCACAGTCACCACCATGACATACGATGCCGCCTTCCAAAAGTTCTCTTTACACGATTTCGCCTGCAGTGCGCATGCAGCCCCTCTGGTTTGATTACCGTACTCCCGCCAAATATTGAACCCCTCACCTCTGAGTTTTTGGCTGCGCATTCCCAAATACAGCAGGTGTGATACACATGTTTGGAGAAATTGTCCGATAAGGCGGTCCAATAATTTGCAAGCATAGTGTAGTCTAAAAGAAATCTAAACGAATAGGTATTGATTAATCGAGCCTGTAAGCAGCTTAATCAGTATTTAATCAATAGTATGTATTGGCTTGATCCCACAGACACCAGCCTTTGCCTGCCAATCAAGCAGTCGTTCCACTTGAGGACTGTCGCGTCATATGGCTGCTGTGATGGTCAGGTTCCAACAGCGGCAGCGGTGCCATGCAGGTGCCACGAGTGATGTGGTGAGAGGCAGGAGCTGGCGAACGTGCCTTGGTCAGGAAGAGGAGCATGGCTGAGGGAGAGTCGGAGAACAGCGCAACGCCGGCGCGGGACTTGGTCCGGGCGTTGTGTTGGTCCACGAGCCGGTCCGGGATGAGGGCAAGGGCGGCCTCGCAAGCTGCTGACAGGTAACGGTCGTCCGCAGCCATGACAGCGGTGAAGCGGCCGTAGTCGAGCTGGCATAGGTGGCACAGCTGCTCTATCTCGGATGCTGTGCGGATGCCTACACAGCAGGCGAGGCGGCCTGTTCAGGGGAGCTCAGGTGTAACCCAAGGAGCAGAGCCAACATATTCATCTTTTTGTGCTTCGCAGATGTATGCCGCTGGGACGGAAAACAAAGACCAGGCAAAACCATGCAAATAACACAAACGCGACTCACCCTCATGTCAAGCATGCAGGGTAGCTTCAAGCATACCCAACAGATCATGCCAAAGGCTCGATCCCATGGGGGCACACCTGAGACGACCGCAACAGGGGAGTCGTTCAACAAGATGTACACGTCTCTGCATGGATGCTCTTCTGTCTCTTTTGCATCAAGCACAGTTCGCAGCTTGACGACAAGAGGCAGAGACTTCCCATCTTCACCCAAGAGAATTGTTTCGCTCATCGCCTTCTCTGCATCGGGGCCATCCCTAGACTCCACAAACAGCACTTGGACCTGAGCTTGCTTGAGTGCTGCCAGATCCTGCTTTGCGGACTCCCTGTCCAGAAAACTGCTATCTAAAATGATGGAGGATGTGTGCAGACTGTTGAGAAGCTTTGCTGGGCTCGCGAGATCCGGCGAAAACGTCCACAGAGTCTTGGACCAGCGATAAGCCGTCAGCAGAATTGTC
The DNA here is from genome assembly GCA_024500015.1 of Ulva compressa. Classification (NCBI taxonomy): domain Eukaryota; kingdom Viridiplantae; phylum Chlorophyta; class Ulvophyceae; order Ulvales; family Ulvaceae; genus Ulva; species Ulva compressa. Next base: position 120,253 of record JALKAD010000070.1, on the reverse strand, counting down.
GGAGAAAGCGCAGCAACAGTGTTGAGGGAGATCAGCAACACAGCTACGCAGGACCACCAGTTCTGACTGCGAACAGGCAGCAACATGCGAACGATCGTCGCAAGCGAGCCCAGCATGATTACAGCCACGAACATGGAAGAGAACAGCGAGCTCAGCGTCCCAGATGAAGCCCCGAGGGCCTTGAGAGCAACGGATGCCATCTTATTGGTTTCCTTGTGGGCCGCGTCTCCACTGCGCTTCGCGGCATGTGAAAGTCCTGACAGAATCGCCTCATCAAAGGCAGCGAAGGTCGCAAGCGCGAGCAGACATATCCAAAGTCCTTCATTGTACCCATCAGAGCGATACCATATCAAACAAGCTAGAAGAGCTGAGCCAGCTGCAAAACGTGGCAGCTGAAAGATTTCCGACAAAACGTAGTTAACCATGCCATACGCGGCCCACGCACATACTCTCCGGCGATCACTACAGCGAATTCATATGGGATATATCTAGTGGCATCTAAGTGGAATCTGGGAGATCCAACAGAGCTTTACGGGGCGTATCGACGGACTCCAGACTAGAGCCACCAGCAAGCTGCAGGCCTGGCGCGGCAGATGGGCGGTCCCTTCGCGAAGCTCGAGATTTGGCTCATGTGTGTCGGCATGCGGCATCCAGATCGCTTGCCACTTCGGCCACCGGCTCCATTCTTGATTCAAACTACAGCTGCAGAATGCATGGAGCTGTCGACCAAGCCACTCCTGGGAGATCCTGGGATCTGGTGCCATACCCACACAAAACGCATTGAATTGTCGGTCACAGCGACACTTGCACAATTGCGCATCATTGGTCCTGCGCTTGTGCAAGGAGTTGCAGGCATCGTCAGCGGCAGTTTGATCATTCCAACGATTTACAGCTTTGCGAACATCACGTTGCGAAAACAGGTCCAGCTGTAGTGTAAATGTAAGTCACAGGTATTTACTCCTCAGGCGTGCGCAACGACGTCGCCATGCTTGATGCTCATGCTCTTCGCGAGGGCATGGAGCTCCTCACCGCGTCTCTGGGCGTGACGTTACCAGAGGTGACCAAGAAGCGACACATTGCAAGGCTTGAGCGAGAATCTGGAGCTGCTGTAGATCAGGTGCCTGCAGTACAGCAGCTTGTTACCGAACATGCGTCGTTGCGCTCTGCTTTAACATGCAGTAACACCAAACTTGACCTGCAGACACAGGTGAATGAAGCTGCGCATACATTAGCGGATAAGGCGCCATCAGCAGAGCGCTTCCGCGCTTGTTGCGATGATCTTGCGGCCCATCCTGGCGAGCGAGATGCACTCCTTGTTTTGTTGTGGAAACTGGCTCAACACACCAACCAGATGGAGACATCTCCGGGGAAAAGAGAGAACGTAGCGTCATCAGCAAATGTACAGCGACCAACAGTAAAGATTGCTCAACCGGCAGGTGTGTATGCCTTGCATTCAGAGGGATCAGGTGCAGCCCAGCCATGGATCTTGTCCTGTCCCTACAGATCGGCCCCAGCCTGGATGCAGACAGAAAACCAGACAATCCCACGGACCATCGGTATGCGGAGCATGATCAGAGCAGCTTTCTTGACTCAAGTTTCATGGATGTCAGCAACTCCATGGAGCTGCACTCACCGCTCGAGTCAGTCCCAGGTGGACATTATACACCTGCAGCCAGGCGGAGGTCCCCCTTAGCCGACTCCTCGGTCCGCCATCGCTATCTTCTGTCAATTGTGATGCTCTGTATGTTGCCGGTGTCCTTGGTTATCAGATGGCTGTGCTGTACGAATGGCTCGTATTCTGATCAAGTCATCCTAGAGCGAATCATGTTCAGTGCCAACGAGGCAATGTGCTCTCGATAAGCAGTTTCATCAGAGCCTGACACCCATGCATTCCCTTGCAGCCAATCTATCGGATGAATCCCATGTTTAGCGAGATGAGGGAAGACGTCGGAGGGTCGCCAATCGCAGCAGCTCAGCCTACCAACCGTGCAATGCAACAAGAGACGACATTCGTGCCCACTGCCGCTGTGACCCTCCCAGACGCAGGCAACCTATTCCAGCCCATTCAACAAGTCATAGCTGAATCGTCTCCAGGGCACATGCGGCATAGAGCCGCCGAACTGTGCCTGAGCACAATCTTCCTCAACCGTCCGTATCTCACAGGTCCGCCCAAGCCTTGAAACTACTCCATCCGATCATTTACACATGCTAAGCAGGTGCCCCGTCGCAAGAATCCATTGGTGGGCGACTACATTGGTATCCTCATCGTCCTGCTAATGTCTCCCGCAGCAGTGGTCACCTGTCTTTACAGGATCGCAGACATCGAACAGCCTCAGCCTGTCGCCACGCCTGCCATTATGACAACCCGCCTTGTCTGGTGTCTAAACTCCACAGAGAACATCGCAGCCATCACGTCAGGGTGTACGCTTGCACCCATGCCTTGAAGAAGTAGAGGTCCCCCACCAGCAGCGCTCACTGCCGGACAGCGGTTGCGTTTCCACTGAGCCACAGCGGGGGCGCAACAGCGCCGACCTCAGCCTGAGGCAGCACACGATGCCGGGGCGAGAGAGATCACCAGTCACGCCTCCCGCCGCAGCCACCCTCCATGCATGGGCCTGTCCAGCACCATGCGGACCCGTGGCACAACTGCTGCTTCGTACCCACCACCGATCGCCGTTCTCACGCCCGGCTAGCATAAGCTGTTCACGCCAAATTTGACCCTGTCGATGACTGAATCCTCCATTCACAACATCGACATCGCAGTTTCCCCGAGAAGACGCAGACTCTTTGCAGTACCGCTCTTTGCAGTACAGCTCTTTTCAGCACAGCTCTTTGCAGTACCGCTCTTTTCAGTACAGCTCTTTTCAGTGCAGCTCTTTGCATTTCAGAGTGCAACATCGCTGCATGGTGCTCCAGGTGACTGGGTCCTGACGGCGGCGCACGAGGCGGCGCAGCCCGACGGGAATGTGCAAACCCTCGAGGGTGCCAGCGCAGCGCAGCAGGAGGCGCTGCTCGTGGAGGACCTCCTCAACGCCTTCATGGGCGTCGCCACGAACTACCTCGAGCTCGTGCCCATGACCGGCCCCAGCGGCCAGCTGCACATCGTGTACTCCCTCTCGCGCCAGCACGGCCAGCACTGCGATGCCTCCCTCTGCGAACAGGTGCAGAGGTGGGCCCCCCCCGCCCGCTGCTGTGTAGAAGATTCTCGGCTGCATGCACGTGCAAATGCATGGCTCGGCGCATGCGCACACACTCGTGCGGCAGGCCATGCGTGTGGCCATGGCCGAGAGTGCATGACGGCAGCATGCGTCTCACGCGTAGACCATGTTGATGCGCCCTCAGCCCGGCTCTGATGCGACCCCGTAACCGCCGTTCCAGGCGATGAGCACATGTGCACGTGCCAACGCCTTATCAGGCGCTCGTGCGCCGCTGAGCTGCCGGCCGCATACCGAGGTGCCCGTCGCATGCTGTGCAGGCTGCTGCACATCCCCGAGAGCGTGCTCCTCATCTCGCGCTTCGTCGAGACACGGCTCGCGTGCGAGTTTGGCAGCGTGTGCAACGCGTTTGCCGAGGCCGTGCGCGCGAGGCTCGACGCGTGGGAGGCGTTTGTGTGCGGCCTCGAGACCAAGCTCAGCGCCTCGGACCAGCGCCTCGCCATGCTCACCTACTACTGCGACTCCATCGTGCCCTCCATCCACCTCATCGCCAGTGCGCCCCCCACCTGCTGCGTGCTGTGATGTGCGTGCTGTGATGTTGCACGGAGATCACCGCAGCAGCCCAGCAGCGAGGGTGATAGCGAGCGAGCAAGTAACCGAGCAGGCAGCCGTACGCAAAATCCACATGCTGCTATCCACTGCAGCAATCACGCACCAGCGCACCCCATCACGGCATCCATGCCTGCTGTGCTGGGCTGGGCTGCGCTCTTTCGACACGCAGCGAAGTGGTGTGTGGATGCGCCCTGGCCTGGCCCTCACAGCCATCTAGCCATGATGTACCTGATACTTCAGGGCGCGCGTCCTGCGTTTCTCCTGAGAGCCTGGCTTGTGCTGCCTCGCACCCCTGCTGGGGGCCCGTGTGACCGTCTCACAGCCCCGCTGCTGCTGCAGCCGTGTGCGCGGAGGCGTCAGCCGCCGCAGCCGCCGGAGCAGACCTGCTCAACCTGCTCCACGCGCGCGCACGCACCGTCGTCGGCAGCGCGCGCTCCGCAAAGCTCCTGCAGGACCTCCTCGCCGCAGCCGCCGCGCCGTACTTCGAGGTGCTCACGCGCTGGGTCGCAGCCGGCGTGCTCGCCGACCCCTTTGCCGAGTTCATGGTCGTCGCCGTGCCCGGCATGCGCACCGACGCGGAGCTCCACGGCGAGAGCGCCTTCTGGGCCGGCGGCCACCAGCTGCGGCTGCGGCCCGCCGCGGCCGGCGGCGGCGACGGCGATGTCCCCGACATGCCCGCATTCCTCGCCGAAGTGCAGGACGAGGTCCTCAAAGCCGGTGCGCTGCGTGCTGCGTGCTGTGTATTTTCAAGGTCATGCTGCCGCCCGGTACAGCACAGCATGGCTCCCTCCACAGTGCTGTCCCTCACGCTGCCTGCATAGTCGCTTGGGTGTTGTGTGCTGAGGCTGATGGCGCTGATGGCGCAGGCAAGCACTGGTCGATTCTGCGGCAGTGCCAGGAGCATGGCGCCGGCGCGGCCGGGGCGCTGGATGGCGCGGAGAACATCGACAAGGACGCCGCAGTGGCGTACGACCCCAAGGGCATCTACCTGCAGGTGCGCTGCGCCCCCCTTTCTGCGCGCTGCCCCCCCCCTTGATGCGCACACTTATCCCCCCTCCTGCTGCTTGCCGTGCTTGCGACCCAGGCAGGCTGTGCTCGGTGTCGCCAGAAACGGTCCTGTGATCCACGCGTGTTGGCGAGACGGCACCACCAGCGACAGCACCGCTGCCTGTGCTGCGCCACACGCAGTGTTGACCTCGGGCCGAAACACACCGTCGCGCATCCTGCCCCCAGAGCAGACCCCAGCCCACCCCGGCTCCCCCTGCCGCAGTGCTACTTTGCTTTTGCTTTGCCAAAGCACAGGCATAAGGGGTCGAAACGTCTCCACCAAGCCTGCCCCCACCAACCCTGCTCACTCCGGCTGCAGGCGATCCGCACACACTACCAGCGCGCCGGCACCGCCCTCCTCAACATGATGCTCGCGCACTTTGACCTCCGCCAGTGGCTCGGCACCTGCAAGAACTTCTTCCTGCTCGCGCAGTCCGACTTCCTCACCAACTTCCTCGACAGCGCCGGCGAGGAGCTCGCGAAGGAGGCGGGCCGCACGAGCGTCGCGCGCCTGCGCTCCCTCCTCGAGATCGCCATCCGCACCTCCTCCCTCCACCGCTCCCCCCATGCGGACCAGCTCCTCCTCACCCTCGACAGCCGCTCCTTCAGCGAACTCCACACCGTGCGCCGCCCCTGCCTCGTGCTGTGCTGTGCTGTGGTTCTCACACAGGAATTCACAGCGTGAAAAGCTACTAGGACTTGTATTTCTGGGGGTTTCTGGGGCTGTGGTCCTGCGTGTGGTGGGCATGTGTGGAAAGAGCATGGGTGTGAGGTTCGTGGGCCGGCGTGTGCTGTACGTGCTGTGGCGCTGAGGCAGTGGGCGCAGCACAGGACCGGGCCGCGTTGGTGGAGAGGCATGCGGCGGCCGCCTGTGGCCGCCCCAGTACCACAGGGTCGCTGTCCTGCGTGTGCCGATGCTGGTCAGGCTGCATGCTGAGTGCCGTGTGACTGGGGGCTGCTGGCGTGCCGCGATGCCGTGGAAGGCACTGCAGTTTGGGCTGCGGCAGCATTGCGCCATTGGGCTGCTGCACGGCTTGCTACGCTTGCGTCCCCACATTCGGTGGTGTCGACCCAGCACATACAGCCATCTCTGACACAGCTGTAGTGACAGCTGCAGCCCGTGTTGCGTGTAAGGTGCTATCAGTTCACAACAGCACACGAGTGCCGCAGCACCTCTGGCACTGCTGCGGTCTCCCCAAACCATTCGGCAGTTCGGTACCAGGCCACGCCCACACGAAGGGTACCGCCGGTGCAGAACCTGTTCAAGTCGGCGTCGCGGAAGAGCCGCGCGACGAAGAACGTCAGCAAGATCAAGTCCGCCGAGCTCCTCATGCTGCAGCTCTCCATCCAGTGGCCCCTCTCCATTGTGCTCTCCCCCCGCAGCATGCGCATGACCAGTTTCTGCTTCCGCCACCTCCTCAACTGCAAGGCATGCCCCCCTCGCCCCCCGCATCCCCGCATCGCCTCCGGACCCCACACTGCCTGCGAGCTTCACGCCGCCCTCCGGCCCCTTGCCGCCGACCTCGGCTCCGGTCGCACTCGGGTCCTGCCCGCCCAGATCCTGCATACCTCCTGTAACGTGTCTCACCCAGCTGGGCCCATGTCCTGCATGCTGCGGGGCCTGCATGCTGCGGGTTGTGGGGGTTGTGTGGGGGTGTGTGGGGGTGTGTGGGGGTTGGTGGGGTTGTGTGGGGGTGTGTGGGGGCCCTTGCAGCTGCGCACGGCCTCGGTTCCGACCCCTCGCCGCTGGCATCCGCCGCGGCCCTGCGTGCCGTGGGGCCCTTGCAGCTGGAGGCATCCCACGACGCATGCACCCCTCGCAGCATGCCACCCGTGCTGCGTGCTGCCGTCATCGTGCTGTGCACATGCATGCCACCCGATCCACGTTCTCCGGCACGCCGGCACAGAGCCATTGCAAATACCACCCGAAATTCCGTCACCTTGTCAGTCTCTTGTCGCCGCTGCACTGCTGACATACCCAACCACCCGAGAACCTCTGCATCGGTCGCAGCGCGGCGCACAGCACACACAGCATGTGAGCTCATGTGCAGGGCGTTGAGGGCAACCTCGGGGAGACGTGGAAGCAGCTGTCGCGGGCGCGCATGCTGCGGTTCCGGAAGCCGGACGAGCGCGGCGCGCAGCGCACGCTCATGCGTGTGCTCCTCCTCATCAACCGCATGCTCGTCTTTGTGCAGCGGTACCTGCACTTTGTCACGGTGGAGGTCATCGACCCGCAGTGGCACATGATGATGACGAAGATCAAGGATGCCGCATCGATTGACGAGGTGCGCTGTGCATGCTGCGTCGCTCCAAGCGCCCCCCAGTGTTGCTGCATGGTGCCTGTCACTCCGGTGAGCCCGTTGCGATATGGTTTATAGGCTAAATTATAGCAAACACCGTTCTCATGGCTGTGCGCGTGGTGCCGCGCAGCACGCAGCACGCCACTCAGCGTTTGGGGCCTCTGTGTGGCAGGCTGGCTAGCCCGTTGCACCATTGCAGGGCACCAGTCGAGTCCGAACGCTTCTCAATCGCGATCGCTTGTGTGCGGTTGTGTCCGTAAGGCCCGCGACCACGTCACATGCGGACATTGCAAGAGGCCGCGTGCTGACATCGCGTGCTGACATCGCGTGCTGACCTCGCGTGCTGACTTCGCGTGCGGCAGCAGCGACTCCACCGGTATGCAGTGGTCCTGCTGCATGCAAGAGCAGGGCCGTGTCCATGCGCGCGAGTAGCCGTGCTGTGACTGCAGGTGATCGAGCTGCACTCGCGCTGCCTGCTGAGCGTGATGCGCTTCGGCCTCATGGAGCGGCTCAAGGCGCTCAGCATGGTGGCGATCATCACGTGGACGAGCCGCGACGCCTGCAGCAAAATCATGGCCTCGCTCGGCCGCGTGAAAGACGCTGAGAGGCGCACAGAGGTCACGGCAGACATGCTGCTCACCGTCGTCAGCGCGCCCGATTTCATCGAGAACATCGACCGCTCCGAGCGCGACTTCCACAGAGGTGCACCTGCCCCCCCTGTTGTGAATGCCCCCCCTGTTGGATGTTGTGACTGCCCCCCCTGTGCCCCGCGGCAACAGTCCTGCGGCAACGCTCCCGCGGCAACACTCCCACTTCCCTCAAAACGCACGCCTCGTGCATCTGCCATGCACAGATTTGTGCACATATCGTGCCGAGCCCGCACCGCTGGCCTATTCAAGGCGGTGGCATGAGAAATTACACCAGCATACTAAGAGTGATGAGTCGATGTTCCGGGAGCATGGGTACATGTGGGGATGCTGGGAGGGAGCACCGCACCACCTCGATCAAATACAGCAAACGTTGGCTCGAATGGAAGTTCATTGCATAGCAGATCAAGTGGATGTTGCCTTGTTTTTATCGATTCGGTACATTGTTAGGTGTTACATTGTGCTTTGTGCCAAGTTGATCTAATCAGGCCTCTGCAACATAACTGTTTTGCATTTGAGTACTTGTCCAATCGCCGCGCAAGATATCTCATTGGAATTGCATGCCCAAGCTAGGCCTTGGGGTGTGTGTCATTACGTTCGGAGTGCTCCTGTGATGACATGGCGGTTGTTGCAGCACAGGCACTGGGGCTGCAAGCGAGTGAGGCAATTTAGTGTGGCAAAATTGCATGCTGTTTTGGTGCGTGGGTGCCACTGTCGTCTCATTAGAGAGATACGTTACAGAGTCATGCTCCACAAGTGCGTGAGTGCCACTGTCGGTGCGGGGGTGCCACTGCCGTCTCATTGAGCTGGAACAAAACCATGGATTGGCCAGTCAGTATATAAATCATCCTGTCACTCAAACGCAAACTCGTCAGAAAGAAGTACTTTGGTGCCCTGATTGCACAAGTCAGATGACAGACTGATGAGGTTTCTGTTGCTGCTTGACTGCTTGGACAGTGAGCGATTTCTCAGTGGCTTGTGCTCACTGGTGTGTACTGCTGAGTATGCATGATTACATCGCCGTATCCATGAGGAAATTGACATATGAGTATAATCATATGAATGTATCCTTTCACTGCCATCTGTGTTGGACCAAGACGTACTGTCCTTTCGTGTCCAAGTTGTGTTTCCGCCTGCTCGTGTCTGGTCACATCCAGCACGGCCACAACGCCATGTGACAGCCATATCATATCCGACCAGGGGCATTGCCTGGAACTCGTCTGCAAGCCCGGGATCATGTGCAGGGAGTGGAGAAGCTTCATGCGGAGCTCAAGGCACACAAGTATGCAGTTCAGAGCGGCACGTCTGATGACCGACAAGTAGAGGCGGACATGATCCAGAACTTTATAGACCAGATTCCAATCAAACACTTCAGCCCAGCTGGCCATGTCATGCGGGAGGCTGTACGACACCTAGCCAGACACTGACAGGCTATGGCATGACAGTCAAAAACGGCGAGTGCCACGTGTTCTGAAAGATGCACCGCCATATGGGAGCGATATGTTCGCTGTTGTGACATGGAGGTGTTTCTAGCGAGCCATTCTGAGGTGCAAACCTTTAAATCGGCCTGCCAGACATTCCATCTGAGTCGTTTTACTTTTCGATCTCTGGGCAGACTTCCTGCCGCAATGTAGACTAGGACATAAAATCGAATCGCTACTTTGGTCTTGGCAAAGCTCGTGTGCTGTTCATATGCCTGTGATGCTGGCATTGCAAACCAGGACATTATGGTGACATTTCATGAGTCAGGCAGGTCCGATGTAAAGGATTACAGACAGAAACTGAGCCCATATGCAATGTTTCAACTCTTGACTATCCAGGCCATGTCGGGCAGCCTGCAATTTGACAATGTCCAGCATAAGCATTATCCTAGTCCCAGCTGGTAGGTCCTATGCCAGCTGTGAAGTTCTCAAGCATGCGAAGAGATCAAATCCTCATATTTTAAGCACAAGATGTGCCTTGTAACATACACTAAATATCATATTTAGTGTATGTTACAAGGCACATCTTGTGCTTATCGTCCGCAACAGCATCTTGTGGTGCTCCTGGCGTGCCTTGGCCATGAAAATCAGTCGGTCAGCATCACACCAAGCGTAGTTATGTGATGCAGGCCTCAGCGGTTGAAATGATGGTCACAGTGTGTGGTGTGCAACATGGTGGTACAGTATATTTTGTAACGTGCTGGTACAGTGTTGTGATGCAATGTACTGGCCATCTCACAATTCACGGTTACATTGTCTTAGGTTGCTGACAAAGCAAGTGCACATGAACTCACATGTAAATACACAATGCCTACTGCGCTGAACCACAAAGACAACCAGCCCACTAACCACACGCCCTATTCCACGACATAGCCACACAGCTAGCCACACCAGTTCCCCTATCGATACCAACACACGTTCACCACACAACTGTCCATGCCACCTAATCAAACCCACATCACACTTATCACCTAGCCTGTGCTGAGCTATCACCGCAGCTCCAACACACAGCACTACTGCCCCACCAACACCTCAACCCCACACATACCGCCACACCCTCACAGCCTGGCAACCAGCCGTGCTGCGAGCCGCCTCGCCCAGCACATGGAGCTGCAACCGCG
>JALKAD010000070.1:87709-109790 GCA_024500015.1 Ulva compressa | reverse complement strand
ACATTCTCCCCCCTCCTGCTGCTTGCCGTGCTTGCGACCCAGGCAGGCTGTGCTCGGCGTCCCAACAAGTGTACGTTTGTGTGGTTCCAGACTTTGTCCTGTGATCCGCGCGAGCTGGCGAGGCGGCACCGTCAGCGACAGCACCGCTGCCTGTGCTGCGCCACACGCAGTGTTGATCTCCGGCCGAAACACACCGTCGCGCACCCTGCCCCCAGAGCAGACCCCAGCCCACCCCGGCTCCCCCTGCCGCAGCGCCACTTTGATTTTGCTTTTGCTTTGCCAAAGCACAGGCGTAAGGGGTCGAAACGCCTCCACCAAGCCTGCCCCCACCAACCCTGCCCCCACCAACCCTGCCCCCACCGACACTGCCCACTCCGGCTGCAGGCGATCCGCACGCACTACAACGCGCCGGCACCGCCCTCCTCAACATGATGCTCGCGCACTTTGACCTCCGCCAGTGGCTCGGCACCTGCAAGAACTTCTTCCTGCTCGCGCAGTCCGACTTCCTCACCAACTTCCTCGACAGCGCCGGCGAGGAGCTCGCGAAGGAGGCGGGCCGCACGAGCGTCGCGCGCCTGCGCTCCCTCCTCGAGATCGCCATCCGCACCTCCTCCCTCCACCGCTCCCCCCATGCGGACCAGCTCCTCCTCACCCTCGACAGCCGCTCCTTCAGCGAACTCCACACCGTGCGCCGCCCCTGCCTCGTGCTGTGCTGTGCTGTGGTTCTCACACAGGAATCCACAGCGTGAAAAGCTACTAGGACTTGTATTTCTGGGGGTTTCTGGGGCTGTGGTCCTGCGTGTGGTGGCATGTGTGGAAAGAGCATGGGTGTGAGGTTCGTGGGCCGGCGTGTGCTGTACGTGCTGTGGCGCTGAGGCAGTGGGCGCAGCACAGGACCGGGCCGCGTTGGTGGAGAGGCATGCGGCGGCCGCCTGTGGCCGCCCCAGTACCACAGGGTCGCTGTCCTGCGTGTGCCGATGCTGGTCAGGCTGCATGCTGAGTGCCGTGTGACTGGGGGCTGCTGGCGTGCCGCGATGCCGTGGAAGGCACTGCAGTTTGGGCTGCGGCAGCATTGCGCCATTGGGCTGCTGCACGGCTTGCTACGCTTGCGTCCCCACATTCGGTGGTGTCGACCCAGCACATACAGCCATCTCTGACACAGCTGTAGTGACAGCTGCAGCCCGTGTTGCGTGTAAGGTGCTATCAGTTCACAACAGCACACGAGTGCCGCAGCACCTCTGGCACTGCTGCGGTCTCCCCAAACCATTCGGCAGTTCGGTACCAGGTCACGCCCACACAAAGGGTGCCGCCGGTGCAGAACCTGTTCAAGTCGGCGTCGCGGAAGAGCCGCGCGACGAAGAACGTCAGCAAGATCAAGTCCGCCGAGCTCCTCATGCTGCAGCTCTCCATCCAGTGGCCCCTCTCCATTGTGCTCTCCCCCCGCAGCATGCGCATGTACCAGTTCTGCTTCCGCCACCTCCTCAACTGCAAGGCATGCCCCCCTCGCCCCCCGAATCCCCGCATCGCCTGCGGACCCCACACTGCCTGCGCGCTTCACGCCGCCCTCCGGCCCCTTGCCGCCGACCTCGGCCCCGGTCGCACTCGGGTCCTGCCCGCTCAGATCATGCATGCCTCCTGTAACGTGTCTCACCCAGCTGGGCCCAGGTCCTGCATGCTGCGGGGCCTGCATGCTGCGGGTCCTGCATGCCGCGGGTCCTGCATGCTGCGGGGCCTGCATGCTGCGGGGCCTGCATGCTGCGGGGCCCTTGCAGCTGCGGGTCCTGCATGCTGCGGGGCCTGCATGCTGCGGGGCCCTTGCAGCTGCGCACAGCCTCGGGTCCGACCCCTCGCCGCTGGCCTCCGCCGCGGCCCTGCATGCCGTGGGGCCCTTGCAGCTGGAGGCATCCCATGACGCATGTACCCCATGCAGCATGCCGCCCATGCCGCCGTCGCCCTCCTGCTGCGCCTGCCGCCCGTGCTGCCGTCATCGCGCTGTGTACATGCATGCCACCCGATCCATGTTCTCCGGCACGCCGGAACAGAGCCATTGCAACTGCCACCCGAAATTCCGTCACCTTGTCGGTCTCTTGTCGCCGCTGCACTGCTGACATACCCAACCACCCGAGAACCTCTGCATCGGTCGCAGCGCGGCGCACAGCATACACAGCATGTGAGCTCATGTGCAGGGCGTTGAGGGCAACCTCGGGGAGACGTGGAAGCAGCTGTCGCGGGCGCGCATGCTGCGGTTCCGGAAGCCCGAGGAGCGCGGCGCGCAGCGCACGCTCATGCGTGTGCTCCTCCTCATCAACCGCATGCTCGTCTTTGTGCAGCGGTACCTGCACTTTGTCACGGTGGAGGTCATCGACCCGCAGTGGCACATGATGATGACGAAGATCAAGGATGCCGCATCGATTGACGAGGTGCGCTGTGCATGCTGCGTCGCTCCAAGCGCCCCCCAGTGTTGCTGCATGGTGCCTGTCACTCCGGTGAGCCCGTTGCGATATGGTTTATAGGCTAAATTATAGCAAACACCGTTCTCATGGCTGTGCGCGTGGTGCCGCGCAGCACGCAGCACGCCACTCAGCGTTTGGGGCCTCTGTGTGGCAGGCTGGCGAGCCCGTTGCACCATTGCAGGGCACCAGTCGAGTCCGAACGCTTCTCAATCGCGATCGCTTGTGTGCGGTTGTGGCCGTAAGGCCCGCGACCACGTCACATGCGGACATTGCAAGAGGCCGCGTGCTGACATCGCGTGCTGACATCGCGTGCTGACCTCGCGTGCGGCAGCAGCGACTCCACCGGTATGCAGTGGTCCTGCTGCATGCAAGTGCAGGGCCGGGTCCATGCGGGGCCGTGTCCATGCGCGCGAGTAGCCGTGCTGTGACTGCAGGTGATCGAGCTGCACTCGCGCTGCCTGCTGAGCGTGATGCGCTTCGGCCTCATGGAGCGGCTCAAGGCGCTCAGCATGGTGGCGATCATCACGTGGACGAGCCGCGACGCCTGCAGCAAAATCATGGCCTCGCTCGGCCGCGTGAAAGACGCTGAGAGGCGCACAGAGGTCACGGCAGACATGCTGCTCACCGTCGTCAGCGCGCCTGATTTCATCGAGAACATCGACCGCTCCGAGCGCGACTTCACAGAGGTGCACCTGCCCCCCCTGTTGTGAATGTTGTGGCTGTCCCCCCTGTGTGCCGCGGCAACCCTCCTGCGGCAACACTCCCGCTTCCCTCAAAACGCACGCCTCGTGCATCTGCCATGCACAGATTTGTGCACATAGCGTGCCGAGCTATCACGGATCACGGTTGGAACGGGACACGTTCGCGTTCGTCAAGGTAGCGTGCACAGAAAACTTTCCAACCGGTCCTGACAGGTTAAAGTACATATGAATCGGAGCCTCACGGCATTAGCCCGGGCTAGCTTTCCCGTTGGTGTGTTTTGTGGGATTGTTCGGTGCTACGCATGATGGCCAACTTGGTCGCGGTCGGGACACCCTCTCTGCGGGACACCTCGCAGCCCCTCAGAGCGTGATCCAGACTCGAGGGACACATAATGTATGTGTGATCATGCCTACGTGATTTGCAGCTGTCTGATCATGCCAGGAAGGATGCATTTTGCAGTGCATCTGGTGGTCTTTCTGTTCGGACTCGCCAGCGACGATAGTCTTCACCGGACAGTAGATGACGTATACAGTGTTATTTGCGAACAATGAGTAGCCTTGAATCTTACCGGATTGTGATATCCGGCAAGCCGCGGCTTTCAGTTGGCCCTGCAACAGTGTTGCGCTGGCGAGGAGGGCTGCGAGCGTCGTCGGAGGGCTGCTTGCATCTCAACAGTGTGGCTACAAGTTTCACCGCGCTGTTACAGTTTCTTTTAGCGTGCATAATTTTTTCAGCGGGCTTGGTTCGACGGTTTGCATCGCAAGCTGGCAGGTATCAGCCGGTGAACATTCAGACCAGTCAGCCTATGTTGGCCTCAAGCAGCCAGCACTCAGCCGGTGCCGCATCAAATAAGTCGCGGACAAGCCCATATGCTTCGTAAGATCATGAGCTATCACCTCACAAAGTGGCGCGACTGTTGGTCCATAATTCTACAGTACACTGTCTCTGCACTGCTGAAGTGTCCCGACCTCGCCCTGTCCCGTTCCAACCGTGATCCGTGATAGCACCGCTGGCCTGTGGTAGCATGAGAAATTACACCAGCATACTAAGAGTGATGAGTCGATGTTCCGGGAGCATGGGTACATGTGGGTATGCTGGGAGGGAGGAACGCACCACCTCGATCAAATACAGCAGACGTTGGGTCGAATGGAACTTCATTGCATAGCAGATCAAGTGGATGTTGCCTTGTTTTTATCGATTCGGTACATTTTTAGGTGTTACAATGTGCTGTGCTTTCTGCCAAGTCGATCTAATCAGGCCTCTGCAACAGAACTGTTTTGCATGGCCAAGCTACGTCTATGGGTGTGTCTCATTACGTTCGGAGTGCTCCTGTGATGACATGGCTGTTGCAGCATAGGCACTGTGGCTTCAAATGAGTGAGGCAATTTAATGTGGCAAAATTGCATGCTGTTTTGGTGCGTGAGTGCCACTGTCGTCTCATTGAGCTGGAACAAAACCATGGATTGGCCAGTCGGTATATAAATGTTCCTGTCACTCAAACACAAACTCGCCGGAAAGCAGTGTTTTGGTGCCCTGATTGCACAAGTCAGATGACAGACTGATGAGGTTTCTGCTGCTGCTTGACTGCTTAGACAGAGAGCTGTTGCTCACTGCCTTGTGCTCACTGGTGTCCACTGCTGAGTATGATCATATGAGTGTATCCTTTCACTGCCATCTGTGTTGGACCAAGACGTACTGTCCTTTTGTTTCCAAGTTGTGTTTCCGGGTGCTCGTGTCTGGTCACATCCAGCACAGCCACAACGCCATTTCACAGCCATTTCATATCCGACCATGGGCATTGCCTGGAACTCGTTCGCAAGCCCGGGATCATGTGCAGGGAGTGGAGAAGCTTCATGCGGAGCTCAAGGCACACAAGTACGCAGTTCAGAGCGGCACGTCTGATGACCGACAAGTAGAGGCGGACATGATCCAGAACTTTATAGACCAGATTCCCATCAAACACTTCAGCCCAGCTGGCCATGTCATGCGGGAGGCTGTCCGACACCTAGCCAGACACTGACGGGCTATGGCATGACAGTAAAAGAAGGCGAGTGCCACGTGTTCTGAAAGATGCACCGCCATATGGGAGCGATATGTTCGCTGTTGTTACATGGAGGTGTTTTTAGCAAGCCATTCCGAGGTCCAAACCTTCAAATCGGCCTGCCAAACATTCCATCTGAGTCGTTTTACTTTTCGATCTCTGGGCAGACTTCCTGCCGCAATGTAGACTAGGACATAAAATCGAATCGCTACTTAGGTCTTGGCAAAGCTCGTGTGCTGTTCATATGCCTGTGATGCTGGCATTGCAAACCAGGACATTATGGTGTCATTTCATGAGTCAGGCAAGTCCTGTGTAGAGGATTAAAGACAGAAATCGAGCTGATATGCAATGTTTCAACTCATTGACTATTCAGGCTATGCCGGGCAGCCTGCAATTTCACAATATACAACAGAAGCATTATCCTAGTCCCAGCTGGTAGGTCCTTTGCCAACCGTGAAGTTCTCAAGCATGTGAAGACATCAAATCCTCATATTTAGTGTATGTTACAAGGCACATCTTGTGCTCATTGTCCGCAACAGCATCTTGTGGTGCTGCTGGCGTGCCTTGGCCATGGAAATCAGTCGGTCGGCTGTCCCACCAAGCGTAGTTATGTGATGCAGGCCCCAGTGGTTGAAATAAGGGTCACAGTGTGTGGTGTGCAGCATGGTGGTACAGTACATTTTGCAATGTGATGGTACAGTGTGGTGATGCAATGTACTGGCCATCTCACAATTCACAGTTACATTGTCTTAGGTTGCTGACAAAGCAAGTGAATTCACATTTACGTACACAATGCCTACTGCGCTTTACCACAAAAACAACCAGCCCACTAACCACACGCCCGATTCCACGACATGGCCACATGTGCACAGCTAGCCACACCAGTTCCCACACCATCACAACACCCGTTCACCACACAACTGTCCATGCCATCTAATCACACCCACATCACACTTATCACCTAGCCTGTGGTGAGCTATCACCGCAGCTCCAACACACAGCACTACTGCCCCACCAACACCTCAACCCCACACATACCGCCGCCCCCTCACAGCCTGGCAACCAGCCGTGCTGCGAGCCGCCTCGCCCAGCACATGAAGCTGCACCCGCGCTCAGCGCGCGGCCGCTGTGTGGCGCGGGCCTCTTCCGCTCCCAGCACCTCTTCATGGAGCCCCATCCACAGCGCGTCGAACGTCTCGGGCGACACGGCCGGCAGCAGCGTGCGCAGTGCGCGGGCCGGTGCCAGACCCGCCGCTTGCTGAGTGCCGCTAGTAGTGCTTCCGCCGTCGATGTTGTCAGGTGCAGGCAGCACATGTGTGGCAGCGATTGGCTGGACTGCCTTGTCAGAGCCACCTACAGCACAGCAGCACTGTTCAGCACCGGCACGGCCACTAGCAGCGCTGTGAACAACAGACGTATGCAAGAGAGGAGCTGTGGGTTGCGCACCGACACTGCTGTGGCCGCTCCTGTCAGCATCGAAATGCTGGGCAGGCAGCGCAGCGGTGAAGGACTTGTAGACGAGCAGTGGCTGAGTCACCACCGGGTCCGCCTCCAGCTCCGCCTGGGATTCAACCGGCATGACGACCAGCGCGGGGATGCCTCGATCGGCCTGGCCAGCGGTCGATCGCCTTGGTGCCCATGGGAGCTTAGTCACGACAGGGTCCTTGTTGCGCTGCACAGGCACGGCGGGGACTGCCGCTACGCGCGGCTCCGCGGCATGTTTGCCTGCTGTGGGACCTGCATGTGTCCAAAGGCCTGAAATGGTGTGATGTGGGTAGTACAAACCTGGCCTGCTGAGAAAGAGCCTCCAGTGGCACTGCTTGACTCCAAGTCTTGACAGTGTTCATGACATCGGTCGCTGGCTGCCCAACAAGTTCCCAATAGGATCCCCAAGAGTGTAACCACGAGTCTGTTCGCAGCCCAAAAAGTCCCAAGGTTTCCAGACACGGTCCAAAGCAGCACTGGGAGCAGTCACCCATGCTGCAGTGCATGCTGGCACACACACCTGGTCCCAGGAAACCAGCAGCCCAGTTGCCGTCCATCCCAGCACCGGAAGGTGTGACCACGTGGCGTGCTGTGGACGTACTTAAGTGCTGTGTTGGCAACGTGCCACAGGTGAAGAAGATCAGGGCGGTTGTTTGGGTTGTAATCCAGACCTAGAATGACTGCATCAGCCAGGCACTGGCTAGTGCGGCTCGCTAGAATCTCGGTAAGTAAGTCAGCGTCACGCATTCGCATGACAACCTCCGGCTGATACCCCGAGAGGGTCTGTGCAGCTATGAGGCAGATGGGGAAGATGTCAAGTCCAGGCTCAACCTTGACTCTGACGTCGGGGGAGCAGGTCAACAGTAGGTTGTGGACCTCCGGAGCAGCCCAGCCTCTGGTTCCGGTGAACATGGACATCCAAGCTTCCATGTGACCAAACAGGCCCATGTCGGCAATGACTGGATGGTGGCACTCCTTGTCCAGAAACAAGATGTTCTGCGGCTTGAGGTCGCGGTGCACTAATCTGTGCTTGTGTAGATGTTGAACCCCACTAATGACGCAGATAATTAGGTAGAGGCCTCGGTTGGCGGGCAGTGGGTTGGCGGGAGGGTAACGAGCCAGGAAGTCGTGCATATCGCCTCCATGACAAGCGGGAAGGAGGAGATGACTAGCTCGATGAGTTAGGTCGCACTTTGAGACAGCGAGGGGCCGCAGGACATGCTTGTGACTAGCTATGCACTCGGCGACGAGGCTCTAGTATACGTTGGGCAGATGGATGCTATTCGCAGCGCTGAACGACAAGGCGATCGGCGCTGCTTTCAACAGGGTCGCCAAAGACCCGCATTCGCCTGCAGCAACTAGGCAGGTGTGCATGCCAGGCCGATGCATGTCAAGGTGTTGGCGCTGTGGAGCAGCACAGACGAGGCCTGCGACCATGGCTGCCGTGTTGTTTGCAGGCTGCATTCAAGCACCTCCTCCCCACAAGCTGCCGGTGCGCATTTCTTGTGGGGAGAAGGCGCCTGAATGCAGCCTGTAAATGACCGGGCAGGCATGGTCGCAAGCCTCGTTTGTGCTCCTCGAGTGCGCCGTCACATTGACTTGCATCGGTCCGCCATGCATACCAATCTGGTTGCCGCAGGGCAGCGCGGGTCTTTGGCGACCTTGTCAAACGCGGCGACGATCGCCTTGTCATTCAATGCTACAAATAGCACCCATTTGCCTAACAAATCCTCGACCGAGATGATTCCCTGCTGCCTCTCGACCGCGAGCACCACACTCGCCTCGAGCAGCTCCTCGGAACCACGCGATGACAACCATGCATTCCCAATTCGTGAACACCTTCACCTCGCCTTATGCGGACGTAGGCTTGCTGCGTCCGGAGCTGTGCAACGAGCTCCGTGAAACGTTGCAGGCACGACGAAACTCGACGCTGCCAAAGAGCAATCATTTTCAGAGAATGATACTATAGCGTAGTATAAACCTGTGTTCTCAACATATAACTAATGTTGATTGATGCCGCTGTGCATTTTGGATCTTCGTTTGACTTGCACAACTGAATGCGCAGCTACATGCATGATGTGCCGGTGTCTACTAGTGGCCTCATGTCCCTGCAGGGAGATAGTCACCGTATACACGGTATTTTGTGAGAGCCCATCCTGTCAAATATGTGCCAATCATATTTCTGAAGTATGCAGGGAAATCCAAGGCAACTTGCTCGGCGAAAACAGCATGTATACACCTGTGCTTCCACTGCTTCCTCTTCCTTGAGGACTTTCACAATTGCACCATTTGAAAGTTTGCATTGAAAGTTTGCGTGTTGCCTGGTCTGTTGCCTCGGCGCTGCTAGGTCCTACATCTATCACTGTGTAACACAGAGCGCTCTGCCTCGCTCGCCTCGGCGTTCCTCACTGCCGCGGCTGGGGGCAAGATCAGTGAGGCGCTGCTGCCCGCCCTGGACTCCGATGACGCCTGCCCCTGCGGCCGTGTAAGCGCATCCGGCCCGCATAGAGTCATCTAGTGTCACCGATTACAATGAAAAAGCAAAATTACGTTGGCATTACCACTTTAATGTTTTTTCCAACAAAACCTCGTAATTACCACATAGTTGCCGTAAAGGTCGCAAGATCGTCGTCACTCCATCGTAAAACTGCCTGTCATAATTACCATCACCACGTAATCGATGACACTGGTGTCATCTGAGGCCAAATGTGGGCGCCTTTGGTCCACAAGCACAGAACATGCTCACCGTGGCCTGGAGGCGGCTGCTCATTCACATGTACCTGCACCATTCATCGCGTGGGGGTCCCGTCGTCGCTCGAACCACATCTTTGCAAGCTCACCAGCAGCATCCGTGTGCTCCCCCTCCGCAGCAGCCGGGCGTGGCTGCCGGCCGTGCCAGCATGCACGCATGCAGAGCGCCTGCAGAGGGCCTGACGCGTCCGCTGACTGCGGCGACCCGGCGCACGAAGTCCGCGCCACATCAGCACATTCGGTCCCGCGAGAGTGGCCCTCAGGCAGCGCTGCCGCTGACACCATCCGCCATCACCGTCGGCACCGCCCCGCCCCATCCCTCGCAGGCCCCCCAGGCTTCGGATTTGCCCCATACCCCCACTTGCACCCAAGCCCTAGCCCTGGCCTCCTCCGCCCCCACCACCTCCGTCGCGCTCCCGACCCCGCCCGCCCCCTCGCCCCTGCTTGGCCTGCCCCAGCATGCGCGTGGGGCTGAGGAGCTGCCCAGTAGCAGTACGCCATGGTCCGGCCATGACCACCTCCCTCGAATCAGCACGGCGGACCCGCCCATGGTAAGGGCAGCCCCGCGCCGCTGTCAGGCCTGCCGCTGCCCTGTGGAGGTGCGGCTGCACCCATGGCCTGTGGCGAACGGGGAGCCCCCCGCCTCTGCCCGGGCGCCCGCGCGGCACCGCTCCCACCCCTTCACCTCCGGTTGCAGCGGTCCCACAGCGGGGCAACCTGCTGCCATTCCTTACCACGCGCGTGGCGCTGCTGGACGTAAAGGTGATGCACCTGCTTGCCCGCTCCCGCTCCTATGTGAGCGGTGTGGCTGCGGTTGGCGCGGCCGCTGAGAAAGGCGAAGGTCAGAAGCACGCCAAATATGGCGCCATCGCTGGCGCCGCCCAATTCATCCGCCCTCGTGCATGAGACATATGGCAGAGCAGGGCCGGAGGCGTACGAGCTCCTCCATGCGATTGCGGAAGTATCGGCAGGGCATCATGATGGCGCGGTCTCCAAGCGCACGTTCGAATGATCATGGTCAACGACATGCATGATCGGTCCACGGCATTGTGACGCGCGCTTGTGCGCCAGGCGCTCGCAGCCGTGCCCCTCCGTGCCAGGGTGGTCGGACGGGAGCTCCTACCGGGCCTGGATGTCCCCGCTGGCGGGCAGCCGGCGGTGACGTGCCATAGTGGACAGGCCGCCACATGGGGTTTTCCCTCGCCGCCACCACCGGCACACACACTGCAGCCTGCGCCCCCTCCTCCTCCCCAGCTGTCCCCCGCCCCCCTCCTCCGCCTCTCGCCCTGGCCTGTCCCCGGCCGCTGAGCGTGGCCGCGAATGGCCACGTGCGCAGACCCACGTCGCGACGTCACGCTCACGTGTCTGGCCTGCTGAGGTTGGCCTGGCGTTGGGTGGGCGCCCTGGTCTTCGCGCAGCATGTGCATACACTGCTTGGTGTTGCGCTCAAAGCGCTTCGTGCGGTGTGCCGTGCGGTGTGGGTGTGTGTGTGTGTGTGTGTGTGTGCGCTGCTGTTTTCGCATGTTGGCGATGGGTATGGATCATGTTGGTACCGACGCTGACCGTGCTGCTTGTGATTGTTGGTTTGTTTTGGTTGTGTCCTGTATCTTGTTTCCTGCCCTTTTCCCCTTAGAGAGCTCGGCTGCTTAGGCCTTGATCTATCACAGGACTCGTGAACACAACTTGGCCGCCTTACAAGCTGCAAACACAAGCATGCATGTGACAAGCATGCATGTGGTGCCGGTACAGTCTGACGTCATGGTCGTTGACGACCTTGTTGAGGCGTTGGAAGGTCCTTAAATGCATGTACATGTGGGAAGTGAATCAAAACAATGATCAGTCGACTGCAGCCTTATTTGGACATGATTTTGCTGCAGCCTTGACCTGTTGCAGTCATTCCCAACGCCTGTGCTGGCCACAACATCCTGGTCCGGCGCAGGTTGGGGGCCCACATTTCGCGAATCCATCAACCCCCGCACATCTTTGGGAATGATGGGTCGAGGAGCAGCTGCAGCGCAACTCCTGCAGGCGCACCTGCTGCAGCAGCGGCAGTTGACCAACGTTTCTGCGCAACACATGTGTCATCTCTCGGCGTAGCCTAGGCCTGGCTGCACGCATTCTGATCCACTGCCAGCTAGAGGTCTGCAGCGGCAGCTCGCCCCATTACTCTGGTGGGGGCGAGGTGCTATCATTCCTGGGGCTGATGAGCCGTGGGCCCGGAGATGGCCAGGCGGCAGTCGGCCATGCCTTCCATGGAGGGCGCAGCACGGGGACGCAGCACTGCGGATGCTCCACGTGCTGGGCCGCTGCGCGTGCTCTGTGTGCTGCGGCAGCTGAGGGGGGCTGTGCGTGACGCAGGACCAAAGCAGGCGCTAAAGGCAGGGGTCAACGTCATTCCAGTCGACTGGACAGAATTCTGAGCCGGAACCAAGTGGTGACACTCCCGCGGCGTGCAGTGTGGCCATGTGTGCTGTGCTGCGCTGGGCGCTCCTCTGCTGCTATCCCAGCCATGGCAGCAGAGGCAGGGTCCGGTGCGGTGCATCGAGCTGAACCCTGGAGTCCTTTCAGTAGCAGTCACGGGGTGCCGATGCACGTGCCGATGCATTTGCCGGTGCATTTG
Organism: Ulva compressa; assembly: GCA_024500015.1. Classification (NCBI taxonomy): domain Eukaryota; kingdom Viridiplantae; phylum Chlorophyta; class Ulvophyceae; order Ulvales; family Ulvaceae; genus Ulva; species Ulva compressa. Next base: position 97,738 of record JALKAD010000070.1, on the reverse strand, counting down.
CCGGTGCAGGAGCCAACTGGTACATAGATCTACGCAGAGCTGTGGGGGTGGGTTGGTGTGCAGCGACCTCCGTTCACTGCAACGCGTCCGCCCATGCATCCTTGCGGAGTGCTGTCAGCAGGGATCCCAAGTCACAGCCGCGGCCGCTGGAGTGCATCGGGCGTCCGGGCTCGGACATTGACCGCTGCACTGAACTGAACTCTCCTCGATCTATCCTCTCCCGCATGTCGGCGGCGCTGTTGTTGGGCGTGTGAGCCGTGGCCACTGGATATTGGAGGGTGATCACCAGTTGCATGGCAGGAGCTATGGGGAAGCGCTGAGGTTCAAATTAACACTTGGGCGATGCTCTGCGCCAGCGTCCCTCGGTCGCTGTCAGCATGCAATGCCCGATGCAGATCACAGCCGAGAGTGACGAGCCAAGGTCCAGTGGCTCACAAGGCACTGGGTGGAACGTTTGACATCACCGTTGCCAGCAGACCTCCCGCTGCTCAGTTGCAACATGTGCGCTCAGCAGGGATCATCGTGGACAGCCGAACAAGTCTTGCAACAAGAGTTCTGGCGGGAGGGATGAGATCCCGGCAGCTGGGATGCCACGCCGGCCTGCTAGTGTGGCACGCCCCTCAGGCTGACCAGCTCGACCAGGGATAGCATCACGGTGTCTTGACACCGTGCGCAGCATCAGCATAGCTGGCCACGATGCAGCAACACATCTACCTACATCACTGCGGTAGGCACGGCAGTGGGGGCTCAGGTATGGTCGCGAGCGTAAGGCGCACCAACGTGTTCATCACGGTCACCTCGCTGCCCCGCTTGCTTTCATCAGCACAGCTACGCGTACCCGCGACCGCAATTCTGCACAGCGTAATCAACATGCACAATTTCTCCCTTGTTGTAAGTTGGGACAAGCCGCTTGACCACGGCTCTGTACCCGCACTCCGACGAGCGCCTTGCCCGTCTGGAACACTTTTGGGAATGCGCTGGCCGGCTGCAACGTTGTAAAGCAGTGTCGAATCATGTCTTGTGGAATGGCTAGGCGGCAGTGCGTGGGGGCAGTCCCATGGGCAGTCGTGACATGACAGGACAAATGGATCGTATTACAGCATGTAATGCATGGGTTTCCTGATGTCACGAACATGCCATGTCACACACACATGCATGCACTCTACCTGACCTGCGTGCACAAGCGAGTACAGAGACACCCTGCCTGCACGCTGGTCTGTCGCATTTACATCCTGCACTCCAGCAGATGGCCACCATCTGACCTCTCACGGGTATGCACTGGCATTTCCGGTGGATTTTCCCCGCCCGCCAACTACCTGGGGCCAGGTAGTGTGCTTGCTCTGGACCCCGTCGGCGCCTGGTGGTCGCATCTGGCGGCTAACCAGCCGCCGGCACATGCCCCCGCTTTCTCGTTTAGGCAAGGGAGCCAGCTGGAGCCGATGTTCCACTCGACGCTGGTCGAAGCAACCAAGCGATTGTTCGCCATGACCGGCGGCGACGCCTCAACGGTGTCAGGACACAGCTTCCGACGCGGCGGCGCGTCGTTCGCATTCGAAGCAGCAGTTCCGGATGCGCTCATACAGCGCCAAGGTGATTGGCAGTCCGACTGCTACAAAGGGTACATTGACTTGTCCCGCGAGCAGCAGTTGCGCGCGTCCCGCGCCATGGCAGCGCGCATGCGCACCGGCGCGCCCAGCATCTCGCAGCACTCCGACAGCCCTGTCGGCCACGTCGCCGTTGACCTCGTGCCCCCGGCAGTCGACCCGGCGTACGCGGCAGCGGATCCACTTGCGTTGCTCCAGATGAGCGATGCAGAAATGCAGGCCATCGAATGCGATGTCGAGACCGTGGGCGATAGGCAGTAGTGCATATACCCGTCCAAAAAAAAAAAAAAAACAAAAAAGAGGGCCTTGCGTACAGTTACATGATTATCTAGACTATTGTGCCCAGTTTGAGGTTTTTCGGGGGGTTTTCGGGGGGTTAGGGCCCCTGTAGCTGGGGCTTCCGACTGAGCAGGTCCCGAGCCTCGCGTTGCACTGCTCCTCGATCACGAGAGCATGCACAGCCGGGAGCCCCGAGCTGCCACGCACACGTGCAGAACCTTCTAGAAGGTTAGTCCCGAACAGCGCGGCTGCGGGGCGTTGCGGTGTAGCGGTTTCCCCCGAGGAGCCTATGGTTCCACACCTGGATTTCCAGGTGAGTCGACATAGCGAGGTCAGCATGCAGGTACCACTGACGGCGTGAGTGCAGGTAGGAAATGGATCGTATTACAGCATGTAATGCATGGGTTTCCTGATGTCACGAACAGCCATGTCACACACACATGCATGCACTCTTCACCTCGTCATGCGAGTACAGCACATGCCTGACCTTCTGCCTACATGCGTGTGCATTACAGGCCAGACGGCCACCATCTGACCTCTCACGGGTATGCACTGGCATTTCCGGTGGATTTTCCCCGCCCGCCAACTACCTGGGGCCAGGTAGTGTGCTTCCACCCGTGGGGGGTTAGGGCCCCTGTAGCTGGGGCTCCCGACTGAGCAGGTCCCGAGCCTCGCGTTGCACTGCTCCTCGATCACGAGAGCATGCACAGCCGGGAGCCCCGAGCTGCCACGCACACGTGCAGAACCTTCTAGAAGGTTAGTCCCGAACAGCGCGGCTGCGGGGCGTTGCGGTGTAGCGGTTTCCCCCGAGGAGCCTCTGGTTCCACACCTGGATTTCCAGGTGAGTCGACATAGCGAGGTCAGCATGCAGGTACCACTGACGGCGTGAGTGCAGGTAGGAAAGAGCGAGTGAGGTGGAGAATCGGGAGGGAGCATCGCGAACGCATGCCGCTGCGCACCAACCCCACAGTTTACCAGCCGACCGCCTGTGGGTGGCCCGTCCCTGCTCCGTGCGCAGCTTATAAACCATGTTGCTGCATATGTCATGCTGCAGTTTATCACCTGCGGATTCAGCGGCATTTGTCACGTCCTTGTGGGGAGAGCTCAGGATCTGCTGGGAAGACGGGCCCGCGTAAGCGGCATCCCCTGCAGGCACGCCTCGGATTGGATCAGTGAAGACGCTGTAGAGCTGAAGACTGTGTCACCGGAACTGCACTGACTGCCGAGGTGAGCCGATGATAGCCAGGCCCAGGAGCTGGACGCGTCGGATCCATCCTGGGGCGCTGTGCACATTCAATTGGATCTAGACACCTTCGGATACTTGCTGTTGGGCTGCCTGCATAGCTATGAAGGACTACGAGGCGTCTCGGAGCCGATGATTCTTGAGCAGCTGCTGCACGCGACCGGTGGCTGCAGGTTTTGGGCCCGCTGATTCGTGTACGAGAACTAATGAATCGGAAACATATCAGCTTGAAAGCTGCAGAGGGTCGTACAGGGGCATCGATGGGGCACCGCCACCGCACCGACGCCTTGGAGCAGATGGCCATGGAGCGCTGCTGGGACACAGCATTAAAGCAGGTCATTCAAACAGGACTTCCTGAACACAAACCGTAACGATTGGACCATGGAGCTGGCGTCCTTTTGGTGCTCTGATGGTGTGGATGGTGGTGAGAGAAGCGGGATGAAATCTCTGTGTGAGGTGCAGGTGATGGCAAGATGCCAGCGTCAGTGGGCAGCACATGCTATGCTAGACTGCTTGGACACAGATCCGGCACTAGGCACAGTCCAACAGCTGGTCGTGCCCAGGGAGGTGATCGGGAATTGGTGCCCGTTTACCAGGCGGTCGGACCAGTCCATAGCCAAGCTGTACAATCAGCTGGCACGAGATCCGGAGGTGTCGGATGCAAAGAAGAAGGTATGCGCGACTGGTGGCGCCTGATCACTGTGGTGTTGATGGTGAAGGAGAGTGACGGTGGCAGCGCATACAGTCGGCTTTCGAGGTACTCGGCAGGATACGGGCGCTACCATGGTGCCTTGCTGAAGCAGCCGCAGACGCGAGCTTGGACTTCATACACAATCGCCCAGATCTGCCGCGGTCGATGTCGGAAGACATGGTAAGGGCATGGTGGAGGGTGCAATTCGAAACCGCCACAGACGTGGTGCGGAGGCTGCGGCATGACCGTTTAGCAACTGCCGCTGCACTGTCCTTTCAGGCCTGCTCTGAGTCTTCCGCACACGTGCAGAAAACAAGAAGGAGGTTCCAAGCATACTTCGTTGCCTATGTGCTCGACGCCGCCAACGCGCATCTGGCGCCCACGGTCACACAGATAGCACAAGACGCTGTCGGCGACACGCTCAATGGCTTCATCACCGATAAAGCACTGAGTGGAGTGGTGGCTCAGATGCAAACAGAGATGGACCGTCTCGGTCAAGCGCGCAACCTCTTGCTCGAATCCATGCCAGCGGTGGTGTGGCCGCGCCAAGACCATGATGGCTCAATTGAGATGACGGTGCGACATGCATGCAGGATGCCACTGCACTCACGCGTGCATTTGTGCGCGACGTCAGGTCGCAACTGAAGGCTGTGCAGGCCTCACTTGACGGCAACCTGACAGTAGCGCCACCGGCCAACAAGAGGCCAAGGCTGGAGGTGAAGCGGCCGGACGCGCTGGCTGATCTCTGGCCGGGGTCAGCGGCCATGCCGCAGACCCTGGCCGAGATGGATGCACTGGTCAAGGAGGTCACGCTGCCTCCACCGAAGGGGCTGACCCCTGTTGCTTTCAAGAGAGCATCTGATGGGGCAGCGCTATCGGAGAAGGGGCGCAAGTCAGTCCGCAGGACGGTGTGGGGTCTGCTGGTGTGCCCCCCCAATTGGTCAACCCCCAGCCCTGCCCGCGCCGATATGAGCCCGCCGGGTCAGGTCAGCCGCCGCTGCGATGGCAGCATCATGTCATGTGCGGCGCGACGGCATGCATGGTAGCTCTCAAGTTCCGCAGTGTCGTGCAGGAGAAGGCACAGGTAGAAGCCACACAGTCTTATGAGGAGCAGCTGCGGGCAAGGCCGGAAGTTGAAGCCGGCGCAGCAGTGGCAGCGGAATCACAGGCGATACCGCCCCTGTTGCCGGCTGATAATGAAGCACGGCTGGACGTTCCGGACAGCCCCAGCCGCAGTGGAGCGACTGCTCCGCATGGCGCCAGTGGCGGCGGCCCTGCGCCGGCACCGCACCAGCTAGCCCAGACCTGCTCACAGCCGGCAGTGCCACTGCAAGATGGTAAACTTGTCGCTCTGGAGGACTCTGAAGAAGACACGATCGAGCTCCCATGATACGCCTGCGGCGCAGTGCTGGGCGCTCAAGTGGAGGGTGAGGCTGGCAACGCAGCTGCGGCCAGCGCACCGCCCCGGAGCAGATCTGGAGGAGCGCACGAGGCACAGAACACAACAGATGGCCTGCTGAACGTGCAGAACAGATGTGCAACCTCGTCGGTGGCGTTGTTGCGACTTAAGCGAGCGCGTTGTTGTACAACACGAGGCATTCATGTGGGTCGTTGTAACATGTATCACCACAGCACAACGCACAGCATCCCATGGTGGTGGCATGATCTTGCAAAGCACAGCACAAACCCAAAAAAAAACAACCAATCGGGCATCACGACAAACCCAAACGGGCATTGGCCACAGCACCCCTGCGGACAGGGGTGGAAGAACGGTCAACACGCTCAAACACATCAGACAGGGTAGCTGAGGGGGCACGCGCAGGCTCAAGCAACGCGCACAACTCAGACGACCATACACGCAGCCGGGCCCAACGCGGTAGCCACACAGGCGGCACAGCAACGGGCGCAGACGCGCACAAGGCAGAAAGCCGGGACGCCATGCCAGCCAGGAAAGCGGCCGCAAGGCGACAGCAGAGGCCACGAGCGGGCTGGACGACACACGAAGGCAGGGCAGCCGCGGGGCCAAGGAGGAAAGGAACGGTGCACGCAGTCAAAATACCATCACACTCGGGCGCGGTCCGAAAAGCCCGGTCAATGACAGCACGTGCATGCCCGTCACCAGCCACAGCGCGAACGAGATCAGACCGGAGACAGGTAACGCCACAACAAACCACATCCTGAGAAGGGTGAACACAAGGGCATGACAGAAGGAGATGTTCAATGTGGCGCCACCTGTGCTCACGCGGATCAGCACCACACAAACCAGCTTGCGCATATACACCTCGCACTCACAAAGGAGGCACGCATGGGGGCGACACGCATCGCCATACTGCACAGCGTAATCGCCATGAAGGTGAGAAGAACGTAGTGATAGAATGGGGTAGACCACGCAAGACGGGGACCGTGTGTATGACGCAACACCAGAGCGCGGGAGGCAAAGCCCCCGAGCGAACGGATTGCGCAGGACGGGGGTTGGGCGAGGACGTTTCCTGAGGCGGCCAGCAAGGGGCCCGAGCTCCACAGCAGAGGCGGAAGCGCCAACACAGCGCTGCTGCCGCGCCCAAGCGGTGATGCCAGCCCGGACGTCGGAGTTGTGAATCGTGGTAGATCCACCCACGTCAGCACCGGCTCCAGCAGCAGCCTCGACACCGCACTGATGCCACTGCGGACCGGCATGAGGGCGAACGCGATGTTGTACGCGGAAGCCACCCGGCGGAGCCATGCATCTCGCTTGTGCATGGAAGCTAGCACCGCAGTGCCCATGTAGTCAGGGGAGATCCCGGCAGGCAAACTGGCAACGGACCCCGCCAACAGGGGGTCATGCGCGCGCAAAGCAGAGGTCGCGGCGTCATTCACGCGGTCCCGCGCGAGCTGCCGCGCGTGTGCGACTCGACAGTGATCAGCGGAGGCCAGCATATCTAGGTCCGTGAGGAGGACCTCATTCGAGACGCTGCGATTTCTCACCCAGCCAGTACAAGACGTCAAAGGGCGGGCATCAGTCAAAAGCTTGGCCGCGGCCACCAGAATGGCATCCAAATCTGCACCAGACGTGGAGACAGGCCACGTGCACAGCTCCATGTCATACAGCATGCAAGTGGCCACAAGAGTACGGATGACAGTGCTCTTAGTTGCAGCGGTGAGATGCACGCATTTCAGCGCCGACATCCACCGACCAAGTGCACGGCAGCCCCGGGCCGCAAGGTGTTTGGCCCGGCCAAACTGGGGCAGAAGGTCCAGGCCCCAGCGCAGCCGCACCGACGCGTATTCCCGCCGCATGGCGATGGGACCAAACACCGTCAGCACCGACCTTGATATGTTCAGGGACCACCCACACCGCCGACTGTGAGCGAACACAACGTCCACAACGCGTTGTGCGCCCGGCAGCGTGGCTGCCAAACCACAGAGGTCATCAGCACAAGCTTGGCCCGGGAGCGTACGCTCCCAACCGGGGGCTGGAATAGACACCAGGCCATCCGATGGCAGAGCACTCAGTGCGTCTTGAAGAACACAATCTCTACAAAGCAACTGAGATCCAAGACCGAGCACTTACTGTTAATCCAAACAAATCTGGCCATCAGCAGTGCGCAAGGTGCTTAAGTGCGGCTCAGTGAAGAGCAGAGCGGGTCATATGATATCGAATGACTGCGCTGAGCAGATGGGGCGGACACCACAGGGCCCGGTACATGCATGGCATGGGCATTGAGCATGCATGCGGCCTGTTTGGTGCACACGTGGCCAATGTGCGGCTGCTGAAGACAAGCATCACGGCTTACAGACACATGCAAGCCATGCCAGAGTTGTCATGAGAGCAGCCTTGGAACATGCATGTCCCATATGCTGTGTTTCGGCCCGGAGCAGCTTGCTGTGTGGCCACACATGTTGCACAAGGTGGTCTCGGTGTTCTGCCACTGCTCTGACCATGACACCAATTGGCTCAACTTCTCTCCCCTCGGCCCCACGTCTTTCCGTGCTGGCCCCCCATGTCTTCCCAGGGTGACCGAGGGCTGCAGCGGGGTAGGCGATGCAGCGCCACAAGCGCCCTGCATGCCACGCCCTTACGCCCCTGCCGGACCGTAGTCGGGAGGCTGGTACGTCCCGTTCTGAGGGGACCATGCGCCCCCGGGCTGTCATGGGCGGGGTACCTGCGGTGGAGTGCTCGGCTGGGGCTGCTTACGGTGGTGTTGGTGCTGTTGGGCGCATGGTGGTCGAGCCTGCTGGGGGCGGATGGCGGTGCGGGGTGCGGTCGGTCGCTGTGTGGCTCTTTGGCGTGGTTGACGCGGTGGTGGGGTGCAGTGGAGCGCACGTTTGTGGCTGCGCGGGTGTGGTTGTGTCAGTTGTGCCGGATCGTTTTGGCTTTGCGCCTGGGACTGTTGCTGCTTGTTGCTGCCTGCTTGCAGGGTTGTGGTCGCCGACTGCCTTACTGCCTTCGCCCTCGCTGCCGGGCTCTTGTGTTTATCTCCGTGTGTTACACAGTGATAGATCTAGGACCCAGCAGCGCCGAGGCAACAGGCAAGGCAACACGCAAACATACAGACAGCCCACCGCAAGCACCAAGGCTACTCTCTGCCTCTTGTGTTTATCTCCGTGTGACACTTCAGGCATTCCTGCACTGGTGCCTCAACTGGTGCAAGGCAGCCTTAGCCCAGCAAGCTTCGGCGCACATCACAGGCACGGCGAGCGGCACTGCCAGTGCAGAGGTCATCCGTGATGCGCGATTAATTTTTTGTTCTGCAGATGCTAGCACCGGTAGCACTGGACCACTCCTGATACCAGGCCTCTGCATCCCGCGGGTTACCCGTCTGTGTTGAGGAGATTTCTATCTGAATAACGTAGTGAATGCCCGATTTACCACGGATGCTGTAGACCTGCATGCGACAGTCGGTGCGCGCTTGTCGACGTCGCGACACGACCTGACATAGCAGCCTCATTACGCAGTGCTCTGGAACTTCCGTAGCTCACCGCGCGACCCGAACAGCAGTCTTTGAAATTTTTGCGTCAGTGTGACGTGACTTTCACGAGCAAGTAGTACACTCTGGTGTTGCACACCCCCGGCCCAATGCACAGCGGACATTTGCAAGAGGCAACCCCCGGGCTGTCACACCATGTATGGTCGCCTTTTTAATGGCCAGCCCGGTCCGAATTGCCGTCTTGGTATCAAAACCGACAGCTTAGTCAGTTTGCGGCGGGCCAACGGAAGCCCACTGCACACATGTCCTCTGGGAATCCCGGGCCGCTTAAGAAGCTTAAGGAATGTATCCTCAAATCGAGTACGCATACAGGAATGCCTAGAAGCCTTATAGCTGACTAGCGAGGCTATGTTGGTATTCCGAGGTGGACACACGATCAGTAAAATCGGTGTAGGCCCCGGAATGCTTCACACACAGGCAGTCGGTCCTGAGCACCAACCCGCTGCAGTATTGCTGCAATCTCCTCATTTCACTGTACCGCACTGATGATGGTGTTGGCTATCTATACACCAAGTGTATGCTCAGGGGCAGCTGCGGATTCGTTTGCTCGGCTGGATTGTGAAAACAATCGAAAGTCGACGTCCGACTGTTGAGGTAACCGAGAGTTCGATCCCTACTATAACAGACCCAGCTTTGTTTTTTCTCGATTACGGATTTAGGGTCTTGTATGTTATCTCTGTCATCTGTCGTTGTGCTGCTTTGTGCGGCAGCATGCGGTCGGTCAGCATGCCGGCATCCAGGACGCCTCCAGACAGATGCCACCGCCGGCGGGACTGTCATGTCGCGACATGTCGTGCACTGGCATGCATGGCACTACTTCGCGGTGTGCACGAAATGAATCCACGAAACACCTTGGTCGACCCTGGCCAGGCTCGGAGCATACATTGGCAAGGGCAGAAGCTTAAGCGCCCATGCAGCTGCAAGCACGGCCCGGCTTACTTCAGCAGTGCGTTCGAGCGCGGGTCCAAAAGGGTGTAGCAACTTGCATTCGGGCAGTCAACTATCGCAAGCTACCCAAGGCCACATCAGCTGCATGTTTTGCTGCAGTGTCTGCTTTGCTCACTTGCTTTCCTCGGCGCTGATGGAGCCTTGATCCGACGCAGTGTTACGCATGGCCACATCAGCTGCGGTCCAATTGGTGCAGACCGAAGGCGTTTTGAGTTAGCAAGCAGTCATACATACTACCATGATGTTTCATTCGGCCACGACGGCATCGCATAAATGGCACGTTGCCCATGCGACGTG
>JALKAD010000070.1:73974-85114 GCA_024500015.1 Ulva compressa | reverse complement strand
CAGCGGCCAAGGTTGAGGCTGATATCCGCCCTTTGACATCTTGCCCTGCCTGGGTGAGAAATCGCATCGTCTTGAATGAGGTTCTCCTGACGGACCTGGATATGCTGACCTCCACTGATCACTGCCATGTCGCGCACGCGCGGCAGCTCGCCCGCGACCGCGTGACTGACGCCGCGACTTCTGCCTTGCGCGCGCATGACCCCCTGTCAGCGGAATTTACTGCCAATTTGCGGGGACCTCCCCTGAATACATGGGCACGGCGGTGCGCGCTTCCATGCATAAGCGAGATGCATGGCTCCGCCGGGCGGCTGCCGCGTACGACCTCGCGTTCGCCCACATGCCGATCCGCAGCGACATCAATGCGCGCGTGGAGGCTGCTGCTGGCGCCGGTGCGGCCGTGGGTGGAACCACCGCGATTCGCAATTCCGACGTCCGGGCTGGCATCACTGCTTGGGCGCGGCAGCAGCGCGGTGTTGGCGCTTCCGCCTCTGCTGTGGAGCTCGAGCCCTTCGCTGGCCGCCTTCGGAAACGTCCTCGCCTGCCCCCTGTCCTGCGCAATCCGCTCGCTCGGGGACTTCGCCTCCAAAATCCGACGCTGGTGTTGCACCGTACACACGATCTCCATCCTGCGGTGTCTACGCCATTATGTATCTGTGTTTTTCTCACTTCCCTGGCGATTACGCTGTGCAGTATGGCGATGCGCGCCGGCCCCACTGAGCATGCATACACCTTGCACATAGCATGCATGCGGCCTGTGTTGGTGCACTGCGACCATGTGTGGCTGCTGCGGCCAACCAGCAGGGCTCAGTTACACATGTAAGGCTGCATTGATTTGATCATGGGGTTTGCGTCAATTGGAACCTCTGAAATGTTTTTTTTAACATCTTAGCTGATCTTAGCTGAAAGCTTCCAAGCACTAGCAACGAACACACACTCTGAGAGTCTGCGCGGCCAGCTGCTGCTCGCACCAGCCTAAAAACATCCAATCTCGGCACAGCCTCCGGCTTGCAGCAGATCTGCAGACCCCTGTAGACACCGAAAGCCAAAGGCCTTCGGTACACCGCGGTGCACCGTCGCCACTCCCACCATAAGTGAATTACATTCCACGTCATCATCCAAAAATTTTGGAAAAAAAAGAAACAAAGCACTGTCATGGCTTAGGGTGCATTGATTTGATCATCGAGTTTGCGTCAATGAGAGTTTTATTTTGGGCCGAGCCAGCCTTGCAAAAAAAATGGTGTGAAAAACCAAACTACTGTTAACGTTCAGAATGTGCCGCGAACGCATGCTACAGCCTATACATATAGCATGCTGTTAAATATATTGATGGGCCTGGAGGTCGCTTGGTCGCGTCTGGGGGTCTCTGGTCCGTGTCTGGTCGGAACACCACGTGCACCCAAGCCACCGCCCCACGCGTTGGCCACGGTGCCATTTGAACAGCCCTCACCAGGCTCCACAGCCATCCTTTCGCATCAAAGAGCAGTTGATAGGATACTAAAAGCACAATACAACATACTTCGTGTACTTATAGCCCAGCGAACATGGATCGCACGCGTACGCTGCTTCTCAGCGCGCATTCGTGCAGCCGCTGCAGCGGTGAGGTGATCGTCAAGCAGCGTGCTGCGCTGATCGTCGAATGGAATAGTACTCTGTCTAAAATATGTAGTTTGCTGAGCATCGAAGACCGAGACGCGATCTTGTGCAGTCTCCTCGGCTTGTTCTCGGAGAACGCAAGCACTACTCAAGGTTGAGCAGTCTCAAGATCTAGAATGGACGCAGCTCTCGAGGATCATGCAAGAAGGAGACACACAATGCACACTTCTTCTATATCCGATATGTTCCGTTCTTCAATTCACAGTGAGGTCACCTCCGCACTCTTGAGGCACTAGTGCATAGTGCTTCCGAATGTAGAGCCTCCAATGCACTAGCAGCTCTGATGCTGAATGGGCAGGCCCTATACGAGCGCAGCCTGGTGTTGTAAAATGAAGATGTTGCTGCCTGGCTGAAGCCGGACACAGCAAAAGGAGCACTCGCACAAGAGCTGTGTCGCCACCTACAGCTGGAAGGCGCTGGCTTTCTGGCCTACGAGAGCAGTGCATTCAAACAGAAGATTTTTCTTGCTGTCAACAATGTGCTGTAGTGTGTGTCGTTAGGTGCACACCGAGATAGGCAGTGCCACGGTATGCATGCAGCATACGTGGACAAAGCTGCCCCACCAGACATCACAAAGACACATCTGGTAAAATACAAAAATGCTGTATGATCAGGCATGACCTTAAGAGTGCTGTGTAGTGACTCCTGCCTCATTTGCCGAGGAAACGTGTTTTACTGCACCTTTTTTTTTTTGATTTTTTTTTTTGGTGCGGCACATACACTCTCACATAGGGCCGCGGTTGCAGCGGCGCAGGCTGGCCCCGCGTCTTGTCGTGCTGGCCCGCCCTGCCTTCCCGTGGGCTGCCGCGGGGCGCGATGCGACGCCGCCGGTGCCCTGCGCGTCCCACCCTTAGGCCCCTGCCGAGCCGTCGGAGGGGGTGGGCTGGTGCGCCCTGCTGTGTTGGGGGCGTCAGCCCCCGGGCTCTCATGGGCGGTGGGCCCGCGACGGAGTGCTCGAATGGGGCCGGCTATAGTGGGGGGCTCTACTGTTGGGGGGGTCAGTGGTGGCCGGGTTTGCTGGGGTGGGCGGTAGTACGTAGTGTGGCCGGTGGTTGCTGTGTGCGGCTGTGGCGAGGGGGTCGTGGCGGTGGGGTGCGGGAGTGTGCGTGTGTGTGGATGCGTGGGTGTGGTTGTGTCGGCTGTGTAGGTTCGTTGTGGCTTTTCTCCCGGGACAGTTGCTGCTTGTTGCTGTTGTCTGCTGTCGAGGGGGTTTTGGCTGTCTGATTTCCTGCTGTTGCCCTCGCTGCCGGGCTCTTGCGTTCATCTCCGTGTAACACTCTCACATAGACACACGCCCGCATTTGATTTGCTAATGGCATCACCCACCCTGAGCAACTTGAACATCCTGCAATCCACACACCCGCGCACCTGTTGCGCTAGGTCAGTATGCTATGTATCTGCATCTGCATCAGCGCTGCTAGTGGTTCTCCTTGTGGACTGATTCCGAGAGCTCTAGACTCGAGCGCGGTTCGTGACAGCATGGAGGGCCATGCTGCTTGTGATGTTGTGTCACCTGCTTCCTTAAGGCTACAGGGAATTCCTGCTTCCTTAAGGCTATAGGGAATTCCCTTGGCGCTGCTGAGGTCTGATCAATGTATCTCGATGTAACACGCCCGCGCGCCCCAGTGCACTCTCGCAAGCACTGGCCTGTCCCCACTGCACCACATCCCACCTTGCGGTACTCACTCCAGCCGCGCCCCGCAACCCAGCTGCGGCGGCGTCTACGCTCACCCGCACCCGCAGACCTGCGCACATGCCCCCAGCGTGAAGGGGGCCGGCATCAGCACCACGTGCTCGCTCTGCCTGGCGCAGGCATGCAGCGCAGTTACCATTGACGTCATTGAGGTAGCGGTGTGTGATGTATGTGTCCTGTCGGCGCACAGTATATAGCTATCTGCAGGTCAAGCGCGGAACGAGCTGAACTGAAGTTTAGGGTTGCTATCTGTTGTTTTGCGATTAACTGGCTATTGCCCTGTGCACCGTTGGTAAGTTGAGCTACAGGTTGACCAAGGCTCATTGAATGTTCAGGACCTCGATGACAAGACATGCCATCAGCATCAGGTGTGATTGCAATCGCAAACACGAACCACCATGGCAGACTGCACATGGAAATTCCTGCAGACACCACAACGACATTATTTTACTAATGCTGGCTTGAAACCTTTCCAGGTGCACAAGGAGTCTCGGCCTTCGAACGATTGCATCCGAGTGTGTCCGGGTCACACCTTGCCACACCTCGTGTCAACAGCTGGTTAAGGTACGCCATAACACTCATGAGGCATGTAGCAAGCAATACAGCCAAAGGACGGTACAGAGCCATGTATACCGAAGATGTGGTCGGTCAGCATTCACAATTGTTGCTTTTACAATTGTTGCTTGACACATCACAACACCTTGTTCCGCATATCCTCCAGCTTTTTCAGGAGCTCTCCCGGGCTGCGGTCCGTCTCCTGGCTAATCTGCTGCTGCTTCTCGGCAGCCAGCGACGGGAACTGCTCGCACAGGTCCCCGTCAACAACATCCCGCACCGGGAAGAACGAGCTCCGGAACGCGAGATGGTCCCGCCCGACCAGCGACGGTGCCAGCTGCCGCATGTGCATCTCCAGCTGGGAGAACAAGTCGAGGTCCACCGCATTTGTGAACGGCAGCAGAACGCCCAGCCCACCCGAGATCGTCCCATACACGATCATCTGCACGTGCACATACCAGCTTCAAGAATCGTGGTGGATGGACGATGTGTTGTATGTACTCGTGGAACACCGTGTTGGCACAGTAGGAGGCGAAAACATGCATGATACACGGTGACACATGGCTCTGCCTGGACAGCATGCTGCGAACCTCCAGCAGCCGAGCACCGCAGTCACGCGGTGGTGTTGCACAGCTATGCTGTCGCTCCCGGCTGTGGCCAAGCTCTGCTGTTGTCTACGCTGCCGTGCTGAGCAGCTGTTCCGTGGAATGGCTATGGCATCGCCGAGGCAACACGCCACAACAGCAGTCCTCAGACGTGTGACGCACAGTACACAAGCACCGCGTGCGAGTGCTAACAGCAGTCAAAGCACACAGCACAGCACGCAGCACGCAGCAGAGGCCGAGGCGCGCCTGCTGGCCGCCCTGCTGCAGCGCACAGAGCTGCAGGCTGGTGATGAGGTCGCCGGCGTGGAAGTTTGCGACGGCCTCGACCTTGTGCGGCGCCGAGTTGAGCATGCCGCCGCTCGCCGCGAACTTGCCGCCGGTGGGGTCCTCCTCGACCTGGTACGAGATGTCCTTGGGGATGCGCAGCACGGACACGTTGCCGAACTTGTCGGCCCCGACCATCGTGTCGTAGTCCAGCTGCAGCGCGCAGGTCACGTACCTGTGAGGCGGCGGACACCGGTGTGAGAGGTGCAGCGAGTAGGGGGCACAACATGCAGCTGGACACGCATGGCAGCTGCAGCGCACAGGTGGCACCATATGCAGCAGGCACGTATCACGTGGGGTATGGCCTGTACAAGTGTGGGCAAAACTGTGCTGTCAACTGTCAACTGGGCAAGACAGATGCAGCAGAGAAATGCTGCGCGGTGGACTGATCATGAGCCTCTCCTGCGGTCCGTTTTTGTGGTGCAAAGCAGAGAAACGAGATCCGCGAATTGGTGCCACACCGGCCCAGTCTACAGGCGATTCTTCAAAGCAGCCTCGCAGCCGCTCGCACCTACGCGCCTGACTATCTCCCCATATAGGCCTGACGTCTGAGCGTAGAAGACTTGAGCGTGGAAAGCGCACCTGGGGCACATGTCGTCCGCAAAGATGTAGAACGAGTTCTCGTGCTTCTTGTACCTCATGAAGTGGAAGCTGTCGTGCGAGTCGCCGACGTATATCCGGTAGCCGCTCGTCGAGATGCTGGTCACGAGGTTGGGGATGCCCTGGAACTCGCACTTGCGCAGCAGCTTCTTGCGGCCGCACTCCATCAGGCGCAGGCTCTTGCCGCAGCCGACGAGCAGGCGGCCCTGGAACTCGGCGAGGGCCGCCGGGATGGCGCCCGGGCCGAGGGACGTCTTGTGCCACGGCACGAGCGACCGCCCGTCCGCCGCAAACTGGTACAGCCGCACAAAGCCCTCTGTATGCACACCGACCGCGAGTCACTGCTGGCCGACCATAATCGAGTCGGGGCGTGTGGGCCACAGCTGCACAAGCTGCAAGGGATTGTGCATAGCAGCAGCAGCGTTTGCCGACGGTGGGTGCATGATTGGTGGTGTTGATGCTGTGGATATCACCGGCCGCCCCATCTAAATACACGCTCACCACGCGCTGATGCATCGGTACTAGTGGAATGGCCCTCACAGGCTGTGTGTCCGCAACTGACAGAAGTAATCCTTGCCGGATACAGGGACATTTCGGTACACCCACACATCCCGACACATCGCATCAGCGACCATGCATCCGACAGTGTGCTGCGCGAGAACTACAACCCAATCCAGGCAGAGACCGGATGGCTTCCTCAAGCGCCTCAACGCAACGAGAGCAAGGGGTCCAGTAGAGTCCGCTGACTATCCACGGCAACGGCCTCGCCAGGATCCACTGACCTCGCCAGCTGCAATGGAACAGTCAATCACATGCGTGCAGGACATACCGGTTCTATTCTGATTGCCGACACCTCCAGTACCTAGGCTCCCACGTACAGCAAGAGGCCCAGTGATCCTCCACATTGCGGAGCATGGCTCCACCACAAACAACCAGTGTGGTCACAAACAACCACACGAGGCCTTGCACAGGGGCACCGCACCGGTGCATGTCCGGGGCGAGATAACAATCATACTAGAGCAGACACAGCACACACAGCACACACAGCACACACAGCAAGAGCGAGGCGGGCGCACCGGTGCATGACCGGGGGTAGAACTTGAGGTCCTTGGCCGTGCCGACCGCGAGCATGCGCTGGCCGGCGGGCTGGTTGTAGAAGGCCACGAGGCACATGCACAGCGCGGCCTCGTTGTTGTCGAGGTGCACGACGGACGACGTGCGCGGCTCGCCGTCGGCGACATGCATGAGGCGGATGCAGCTGCCCCACTGGCCGGCCTCCGCGGTGTGCAGCGTCTGCAGGTCGTCCTCGAGCGCCTTGACGTCCTCGGTGAGCTCCCCGTTGGGCGCGAGGTGCGTCGGCTGCTCCAGCGTCGCCGCGATCTCCTGCAGCATGCATGGGGGTGTGTACAGGGTTTGGGTGGTGGGTGTCCCAGGTGCGTCGGCTGCTTCGACTCTCGTGCGGCATGCATGAGGTGCATAGGATGCCGTTTCAGATGTGTGGTAGTGAACTAGCACTAACGCGGGAAGTAGCAGCGCGGGTAACGGCGCATGGGGTGTGCTGCGGCTGCGGCTGCGCAGTGCATGCTGCGGTGCAGTGCACGCTGCTTTGTTGTTCGCAACGTAGAGCAACAAAACGGGCGTCCAATAGATCTCCAATAGATCTTAAGTCGATCAAACATCCAGCCACCAACACTGCCAGCTGTCGCTATTGTCTGTCAGGAGATAAAGATAAACCAGCAGCGTTGCCAAGCAATTATTGATTGCCAAGCACTCAATCTCACTAGTCAGGTGAGCAGCTAGACTCAATGGCGTCCTGAAACATGCTAGCAGCTGCGTGCATCGAGGGGACGCAGAAATCGGCTTGTGCACAACAGACACTGCATAATGCGACAGGCAAGACTGTGCAGCAGGCTAGGGGCGACGCCCGGCTGTACGGTTGTGTTGCTACACCGCTACACGGCTTGTGCAATGGACCTGCTGGGCTGCTGCAGCTACGACCTTGCACATGATGCGGTACCATGGGAGGTGTTTGTCGAGGTTTGAGCGCGTGCTGCGCCGATACTGCTATAGCTGTGAGTGGCTATAGCTGTGAGTGCGCTTCGCTGCACGTGCAAATCGATGCGATGCATGTGCTGTTTGTTGTGGTCCGTGCTTGCGTGATGCGTGCTTTACTTCCTCCATCGCTGCTGAGGCTGTGCTGCGTCTGCGTGGTAAACACCCGCTGCTGTTCATGCATGAGGTTGCCCCTTGGACACACGCATGCATACGCACCTGCAGGTCCGCCCGCTGCGGGTACGAGTCGATGCCCTGGTCCGCCTCGACCGTGATCATCAGCTGCAGCTGCTCGTCAACCAGCAGCTTGCGCGGCGTGAACCCGAGCTTGAGCACGCGTTGCGTGAACGGCTCGCCGAGGCGGTCGATCGTCAGCACGCGCAGCGTGCCGGTGCCGGCCGCGTTTCGCACCACGGCCACGAGCCCCTCCCCGACCTTGTCCGACGCGAACGGCGCGATGTAGTCCACCGCGTCGTACGCGAGCGGCACGAGCTGGAACTTGCCGTTGTGGACGTGGCCGAGCCAGGGCCACGCGGAGAGCGCCATCATGGCGGGCGCGCCGGCGGCGGTGACGGGGAGGAGCGTCGGAGCTCGGGTGCCGAGGAAGCGCATGCGCTGGTCGCTGAGGCGGCCCGAGAGGGGGTCGACCTCGGTGCGGATGAGCACGCCGGTCTGCAGCCCGATGTGCAGGAACAGCGCGGACGACGCGGCTGCGTCGCCTGCATTGCACGCATGCGCGTCATGCACCGTTTGTTGTCGCTTTTGTTGATCGAGAGGGAATAGCGGAACTGCGTCGCAATGGGAATAGTGTTGTTGTTGGGCTCGTCGATGCTCCAGAACGGCAGCAAATGGTGGCGACATGAGAAGCGTGCCAGATGCTGCGTGTAACAAGCAGCCGTCGGCATGTGCCCGGGATGCCGGCCTGCTCTCGGCAGAGCAGCGCCCGGGTGCACACACACAGTCACACGTGGCACGGCCGGTGTCGCTGCTGCTAGGCGAGCGCGGAGCCGAGGCGCTATAGCACTTCATAGATATATAGGTCGTGTGTGGGTGCCTGACCGACTACAGAGCAAGTGAATGTACGTGCGGGTCGACAAAAACACAAAAACAAGCAGAAAACAACACACACTGGCCACCACGCCAACCCCATCGGGCATCGGCCACAGCACCCCTGCGAGTGACGGCAGAACGAATCATCACATACGCGCAGTGGCGGAAGAACAAGTCAAGTGCACAGCCCATCGATGAACCCCGACAGTGTCCCTGCTTTTGGCAGATCGGCGCTCGGTTGCACACAGCACATGGCACACGATTGCACACGGCACACGGTTGCACACGGCACATGGCACAAGGTTGCACACGGCACACGGTTGCACACGGCACATGGCAGGGGCACCTGGTCGCACGCGGCGACACGTAGTCCGCAGCAGGCAGCAGGCAGCAGGCAGCAGCGCGCGCACCAGAGCCACTGACGGTGGCCGCGACGAGCATCACCGAGCGCGGGATCGCCGGCACCGTCTGCGTCGCCTTGGTCTTGAGCGCCTCGCCCGGCTCCAGCGACAGCACACGCACGGTCTGATCGTAGCAGCCGACGACGACGAAGGGCGCGCGCTGGCGGCCCTCCGGCACCTGGGCGATGCCGAGGCTCGCCACCTCGTCGCTCATGTCCTTCTTCTCCACCTCCAGCAGCTGGCCGTTGGCGTTGAGCTCAAAGTAGATGATCTGCGACTCTGACAGCGCGATCACGACCTGCATGCTGCGCGCTGCGGTTGGCATGCTGCGCGCTAGGCTGCGCGCAAGGCAATGTGCGCGGCCGCCGGACTTGGCAGGGGCAGCGAATTGGTGTGCATGCGTATCGGGAACAGTGCAGGACAATATCGATTCAGCGTCTTGCAGCATCAACATGCATGTGTGTCTATGCTCCAGCCGGGAGCGCAAGTGCAGCATCCCCCGGCATCTGCCCAACCCAGATGGGTCCCCCAGCTGTGTCGAGGCACACAGGCAAGTGACACATGCCAGCAGGTGCTGAGTGGGCTGGAGGTGGCGATCCCGTCGTGCGCTTGGCAGCCTGCTTTGGCACAGCAGGCGGTGGTGCAACGTACAACAGCACTCAGCAGATGCTGTCAGCAGCTGTGCCTGCACGGGGAACATGAAAGAAAACAACAACAGTGCATGACCGGCGCCGCAATCGTGGCCGGACATGTCACGTGAGCCGCAGGCTGATCACTTTACTGTCTAAGAACAGAATAGATTATGCCTACTCTGTCCACATTTCGAGATCCGGCCGTTCCAGCAATTTTCTACTTGTTTGCACGGTGTACAATGTAACATCACGTAAGCTGCAGTGTGCAGTGACATTTCGCACGAAGCACCGCACCTGCTCCTTGTTCAGCGCGCAGGCGGTGACGGAGCGCCGGCCGGGCGGCGCCCACTTGTTGATGCGGCGGTCGAGGTTGATGTGGCGGAGGCCGCCCTGGTGCACCTGCAGCGTGGAGTTGTTGCCGAGCAGCTGCATGCCGATCGTCGCCGTCTTGCCCTCCAGCCCGCTGTCGTTCACCTCCTGCACCGTGTCCCCGACGCGCAGCACGAGCGTCGCCTTGTCGTCCGCGAACGAGATCACGATGAGGTCGTCGTAGGGGTCGTCGTGGCTGCGCCGCACCGTCCACACCGCCGTCGGCCGCGCCGGGACCTCTGTCACGGCGACCTCGGAGACGGAGAGGCCGGGGCGCAGCATGCGCAGCGTGGAGCGCGGGCCGCGGCCGCAGGCGGCAAAGATCTGGGGCACCTCCTGCGCACGGGAGGGGCACGTGTGACCTCCAAACGGCGCATGATGGGTGCCACCCTGCGGCAACCCGCCAAGGAAATGCCGAGGCAGAGGCAACGCAGAGTGCCCAATGCGGACCACCAGCTCCCATGAAGCCCCTGCCACATGGAGCCTCACATAGATAGACCTCCTGCCAGCAGTTTTCCATTGTGACCGCTACTTGCGGGCAGGGCCCCACACAGGCACATGCCGCAAGCAACTGCTGCACCCTATGCTTGCAAATGAGTGGACCACCTTATCGCACAAATATGCCCATCAAAGCTGCTGTATCTGAGAACACTCAGCCAATACATCAGAGCTGAGCGGTTCCACATCTGGCGGGGGTTCGCGCTACATGGCTGCAACGGCGGCCCGGCCGCCCGACGCGAACGAAGCGCACCTCTCCGAGGAGGTTGGCGACCTTCATGTCCGTCATCGGCGCGAGGGACATCACGTTGTCCTGGATCGCGAGGTTCTGGACCCGGCGGGGGTCAAACTGGATCGGCGTGTAGCCCTCGTCGGTCTCCTGCTGCTCGAGCGTCTTGGAGGTCGCCTGGAGCTCCGCGTCGTCGTCGCCGAGGCTCAGGAAGTCGTAGTAGCCGTGGTCGCCGCTCTCAGAGGCGGCAAAGAGGAAGCCCGTCTTGAGGATGCACATCGCGGTCGCGACCGGGATGGTGTCAAAGTACTGGACCTTGAGCTCCGTGACCTGGCTGCCGGCCGCGGTCGTGTCGTACTCGGGAATGATCTGCGCGCGCACACAACATCACTGATCATGCACCAGACCACAGATGCACACAGCACGATGCCGTTGCACACAGCGCGATGCCGTTGCACACAGCACGATGCCGTTGCACA
>JALKAD010000070.1:0-51040 GCA_024500015.1 Ulva compressa | reverse complement strand
CCAGCCAATCCTCGCATCTGGCTCTATGGCATGTGCTGAACAATTCTGTGATGCCCTGTTGCTGGAAGCCACAGTACCGTGCTCCCGCCAACCATTGAACCCCTCATCTCTGATTTTTGGCTGAGCATTCCCAAATACAGCAGCTTTGATGGGCACTTCTGAGAGCAATTGTCAGGTAAGGCGGTCAGGCAATTTGCAAGTATAGCGTAGCAACGCCTGCCCATGTGCAGCCTCCCTGAACCAGCTAGCCAAGAACCTGACGTGCGAGTGGGCTGGCCAAGGCATCCGGGTGAACTCGGTCGCCCCGTGGTACACAGCAACCCCACTGGCGAACGTGGTGCTGAAGGATGAGGAGTTCAAGAAGGGCGTCATCGAGCGCACTCCGATCGGGAGGATAGCTACGGTGGACGAGGTCGCAGGTACATGTTCCCATGTGTTTGCTCTTGGACGTGGTTCTTGCCCTGACCAACGTGCTACCTACCTACCATGTGCATCTGTCATCTGTGCAGCCGGACTACCTGATCCCAGCATCAGAGCTGGGCATCTACGTTCTTGTACATTGGTCCGAGGTCTCCTCAGTGATGCAAAACACATATCACATCGCCGCACGTGTTGCCTAGTTGAAGTAGCGTTCAGCTGGTTGGCTGAATGCAGGAGTCATGGTGTTCCTGGCGTCGAAGGCTGCATCATACGTCACAGGGCAAACGATCCAGGTTGATGGTGGCTACTCTGTGAAGGGATACTACTAGTAGCTAGGCTGGCACATTGGCACGAGCAAAGCATGCGAGATCGGCGGGAATACCATATAGCATATGCAGCTCGGTCAGGAGCAAACGGATGCAAACATGTGGTTAGGAGGCTGACTCGTTACATAGCTTCTGGATCCGCGCCATTGCGGTTGAATGCTCTGCATGGTACGCAAGCAGAGCCTGTCTATGTTTACGTACGTTAGACGTAAGGCAGAGCCTACACTATCCACCTTCTGGTGACTTATGTGCCTGTACTGGCTGAGACTGTGGCTGAAAGAATGCGGCACCTCATCTGGCGAAAAGTGAGCGCACAGGTGGTGGCAGTTTAGGGGCATGCCATATGAAGCCAATGATTGTGGCTGGTGTTCCCCAAAAAGCGAGAACTGTGCCTGGAAAAATGTCTCACGTGGCTTGCCCCTTAGTCAAGGAGGCATTCCAACAGCAGCTGGCCGTGCCACACTAGTCATATGATGTGATCCTCCAAACACTCTCTCCTCCATCACCAGCGATTTCAGCTGACAACAGTAGCGCCGCTATGTACATGGAGGCGGCAGGGGAAACGCAGTGTCGTCTGACAGTGCACAAGGGTATGCCAGGAGCCCATTCCTGCACCGTGTGAATGCACTCAAAAGCGACTAGGCATGCCTAACAATAAATAGTCCCTCGCACAGTCCGGCCCAGAAACGACGCTGCTGCAATGATCGAATCGGTTTCAGGAAATGATGAACGTACCCTGGCCTGGCTCATGCCCAGAGCTGGCAGATGCGCTCTTAGAGCATTATGCGCCCCAAGCATGTCAACTTATACTCTTGTCTGCCGGCCTCACAAGTTCCTGGTGGAACTGTGACACACTGGCTACTAGGTCTTCAATGAGGGGCGCCTGTGTGAGTTGTCGTCGTGTGACCTTGGCTGTGCACACTGGACACGATGATCTCTCTCGAACTGCTGCCATGCCACAGCTCCTGAGTGGCAGCAAAACTGGTGGAGACACGGCGAGGCGAGAAATTATATCGAATCGAATATGAACACATCACCCCATTCTCGCAAATGATCGTACCAGCAGAAGCTGTGGAGGCACGGTGTGCGAGCTATTTTGCCTGCCAATTGCTTCTGACTGCATGCATCGCGTGGTCAAACAGTATATCTTGCAGGGAATAGCAAGCAAGTCACGGTATCGACATCATCACGAAGTAGAACGGGGCAATCGATGTGTGCTCCGGACGCAGGTGTTTGCTGAGGGCTAACCATACTCCGCATCTTAGCTCGTCTAGAAGAGAAGTTGCTAAAGCAGAAGTTTCTGCGTCTGATAGGGACGAAATATTGCTCATTTGAACTCGTGATCTACCTTTGCAGATTTGAACGAGTGTCGGGGGCAGAACAAAGACATGGATGCAAGTGACAGTGTGGCGTATAAAGCTCAGCTCAGACCGCGCCTGTTCCTTTGGTTCGGTGATGGATTTTTTGGCAAGGTAAACGGATGTTAGCAGCTTTCGATGTGTGTCAGCAATTTGCCACGAGGGAGTCCGCATGCATGCAGGCGCGCAGTCCGCGTCATTGCACTGTGGCCACACTTCGCGCCAACGCTGCACGCTGTCGGATATTCCAACCAGGCCGGATGCACACTTTTCTGCTGTACCGTTTGCCATATTGCGACTTCCAGGATACCTGCTTCAGCTTCGCACCGGTTCACAGAAGCCGTGCAGACTTGTCTAGCCCGCGACCAATCAGCGTACCAAAGACATCGGCGCCTGCGCTGTAACGCAGCAAGTTCTAGCTCGTTTGGCCTACAGAGTGCAAGCTGTGCACGCCTATTATCTTTTGAGGATGTTCTCGTCGTCGCGGCATTCGTCGAGTTCGTCACAGGGCGGTATGTCGACAGAGCCAGTGCTCTTCCGACACACGGCTCTTGGTGTGGCATGTAGAAGGCGCGACACAGGAGCATCTGGACGGTGCGAAGTCACGTAGCCTCAGCATCTGTCTTGGGCTTGCGTCGATGTGCAGTGTGCGAAGTTAGCCTGTCATGGCCGTGCACGCCTGTGCTCCGGCAGGCATGTCGACGCCGCGCTTGCCAGTACCAATGCCACTGCGAGCAAATCAATTACACATGCCTGAGAGTGGACGCCAGCCAGCCTGGCATAAATGTGCGCTTTCGCCTGGGCGTGCATGTGTCGAAACGGTCAATGTGTCGCGCGGGCACTGCACGACCTCGGGCACATGTGGTCATCGCGTCGTTGGTGCACTCCCGACTATTTATTCGCTGTCGACATGCAGTTATCAAACGCCGGCATTTTCTGGAGTGCAGGAACACAGGTGCCAAAGCGCACACGTCAACAGCCGTTCGGCCGACCTACGATCGTATTTTGCGGTACCCGGACGGAGCCGTACGTACCATCCGCTATCCGGACGACCCAGTCGCACAGTCCGGTGTTGAAACCGCTGGATCGGAAGGAGCCCCTTCTGATTGGCACATCTGTGGTGAGAATGATTCCAGCTGCACCTTCAATCCCAACTTCGATGACGAGTCCTCACTGCCGGGTGCAGCACCAGTTGAACAACTCTGGGGCACAGTTGCACCCAGCACGCAAGTACCACCTGCTGATACGAAATCGACCTCGTTTTTGAAGGATGAGTTTGACCAACTCCCAGCCAGCCCTGCAGCTCTCCTCGAGTTCTTAGCATCAGATGCTTACCGGCAAGCTCAAGCGGCACACACAGACCAAGTTCATGAGAGCTTCAAGGTCCTGCATGGTTGCCCATGGGTAGCGCAACGACCACTTCTCACAGTGGCTGTGCCACAGCGAAGCAAGGAGGAGCCAGCAGCCTACACATTGCCCGTTGCAGTTCAACAAGTGCGCACGGAGCTCAATTTAGACTTGCAACATGCATTCCCGTAATTGTCAATCACTTGGGTTACATGTTAGCTCCAGCGATATGGGTGAGACCACGTGCAGGATGACCATGGAGCGGAGCTGGCACGGCTCGTCGGGGACCCATCTCTTGCAGGCAAGCTGACGCATCGGCGCATGCAAGACGGTGTCATCGCCTTTGCAGACGCCAGCGCCGCCATGCAGTTCCGAGACAAGCTTCAGGCCGCTGGCAGCCTGGCGGCTGCGCTGACGGAAGTCGACTCTCATGCGCTCTTCCGGGCTACTGCAGATGCAAAGAATGTGGTGGTCTTGGTAGGGCCCGAGCATGCAGACTGTGGTGTAGCCGCATCAAGCACGGGTGCAAACGTGGATGATGGCCTAGATGTGCAGAGGGAGGATGTGTTTGTGCCATCACCGGCAGAGTTGGCGGCTGCACTGCGTGGCCCCTCCCCCACACAAGACTGGTAAATGCACGGCCCATCAATATACATACACAGCAGGTTGACGAAGGCTACATGGGGGCCCACATAAATGCAGGCAACCCAGAGCTACGATGTTCTTACAGTGGTAGATGAACTGGGCAGTTGTTTTATGCTTGCTGACAACATGTTGTGGCTGCCTTGCCAAACAAAGCTGTGTGTCCAGCTGGAATGATCACGTGAATGTTGAGCTCAGGTTGGTGATGGCGCAGTGGCGGCAGTGCCATTCTGACGATGTGACAAAGTGCATGCAACACTGCGGTGGTGGTGGTGTTGCATGCAGCGTGTGCTGGTCAAAGCACTCTGTTCAGGCATGGAATATGCCAATGCCATGTTCCTGTACATTCGAATTTAAGAGCGTGTAACAATGGGTGTATTTCTAGTATGGGTACGAAACAAGCACAAAAAGAAAGGACATTCTATCCTCAGATGGTTCATGCCTTCAACCCGTATGTTGTCCTATGCCTACCGCGAGTTTGTGATGCGCGAGATGTCGTTTCCTCATCCCTGCCATGTTCATGTATGTGACATGAGCACATGGCAGCAAATTTGATTCACCACCTGCTTGAATATCCAGAGTGTCAGACCAGCCGTCAATGCAACTGTGCCGCTGCTGTTAGATGCAGATGTGGCAATAAAATCACTGATACGTCTGAATCTTTGTACTACAAAGTTCCAGGCAGTGGGCATGCATGGACGGTGCCAAGCAGTTCGAAAACATCACCGCACAGATACAAAAACGTTTTTGCTGCCAGCCTCGTGCTCCGCCACAATATATCAAGCTCCGCGGAATAATGCCCTCCATGTCACAGTACACTGCAGACCAGGCCTGTACGGGCGGGCGGGTCATGGTACACCACAGTACTTCTCAGCCTGTCGTTCCACTCTGCCCATCTCAGTACTCTTCCAGCACCTCACCAGCGAGAGGATGCATTGAGCCACAGCCAGCAAGGGCTCCAAGCTCAATCTTGCCAATGTGTCAGCGACAGCTGGGACCAGCGCAGCAATGTCGACTCCGCAGTTCTAGCTTGTCAGGCCCGTCCAGCAGATGAACAGCTGGCACAGGCGTCAGAGTACGCTGACTCCTGCCCAATCGACTCCCTGCCAGCCGAATCACGGCGAGCCTCTGCGAGATTCGGTGCGTTTGCAGCGCCATCAGGTGCCACGTGATCGTCACCAGCAGCACGTGCGTGGGTCTCCTCTTGCTCGGGCTGGCTTGTGTGATCCACCCGGGGGTCGCGCTGCCACGCACGTGGCTGACACGAGCTGGAGCCATCAGGATCCACATCTGGATCCACATCGGAATCCACATCGGAATCTAGACCAGGTACCCCATCGGGATCCACGTCGGTGTTTCCTGACAGCTCCAGTGGCCCATTGGTGGCAGTTCTGCTGTGACTGTCGGCAGAGGCAACGGGCCGCATTGCCTCGGCCAAGTGCCCGGTGCGGACAGAGGGCTCCATTGCCAGCATGCAGCTGTCCGGCAGCCCTGCCACGTGCGAGCTGCCTTCGAGGCCCCGTGCGGCTGCACCAACTGATGTTTGGTGGCGTGGCCCAGAGCCCTTGCGGCCAGAGGACACGGGCCGAGGCAGCGTACGAGCTGTTGTGAGTGCACTGGATGCTGTGGGATGAACTCTGGACGCCATAGAGTGTGTGTGTCGCAGTCGAAAGGCAGCTTCCTGAGCTGCAAGCAGGTTGTACCTGCAGACAACATCAGGTCAGGTGTGGGGACGCAGTTCCAGCTGAGCATCGGCTGTTGTGTCGTTTCCGTGGCTCAGGACAGGGGGGAGAGCACCGGCTTCCTGGCCCATGGCATGAGAGAGAAGAAGTGCGGACCGCTGTTCACTGGGGCGGGGCAGCCTGTTTGTGGAGGAGTGCGTGTGAGAGCCCCTGGTGTCTGAGGTGCTTTGCAGAGTGTCGCAGGGCAAGGCGACTCTGCCCTGTTCTCTGGCGACAATTGCCATGTGTGTTGTGTCATTCACTGACAGCACATTGGTAATGTCTCCTTCGACATCGGCGGTTCCTGTTCGCATGTGGTGAACATACAGAACCTTTTTTCGTGGGCCGACGCCAAAGCAGCAGCAATCACTTCCAGTCTTGACTTGAATTGCGGCAGTTGCATGGGAGTGGGCGTATGGCGGAGATACAGGCATGCAGCAACAGCAGCATCCTCTGATAAGGCAGTAAAGCCAAGCAGATACAAATATCAACGCTGTGACCAACACGAAAGCACCTGCAGCCCACCCACCCCCAGACACGCTCCGCTGCAGCAATGATCAGGGCGTGTATCAATAGCCACAGCGAGCCCGAAATTAGCACAAATTGAATCAGATGAGCTTCGCACTTTACACTCGCAGTTCTGCACTTCGTATACAAAGATCCACCTGACAGCAACATGGCTTGAGGCGCATGCCTCCACAGAGATACAGCCGTCCATACAAACTACGATAACATTACAAGCATGGTGCAAGAAAATTTTTTGTTGTACATGCTGTTCTGACACGCAGGATTCGCAATAGCATTCCAGTGCACCGGCTCCCAAGCGCGGACTCTCCACGCACTGGAGCTGATCACGTCAACGCACACGGTTCATCGACCACATCAGACAGGAGTAACAGGATTGAGTCCGCTCAGCAGCGCGTGCGTGGCATTTCTATGACGCGATATGCTCGTGTTGGACGCTAAACCCCCTGTCGCCATCACAAATCTAGCCACGCGCCATGGCGCGCCATAACAAATCTGGCCACGGCTAGCCGTGTGTGAACAGTTTGGTCGCAGCGAGAAGGGCAGCTGACGACCGATAAGACATGATGTACATTAAAACAAACGTACACAGAATTTCTTGTCTAGAGGAGGCATCTCTTGGGGGCACGTCGGTGAGTCACGATGCCCAACAGCTGTGAAACACAAACACCTGCAAAGCAAGACTGAACAGGTGTATCCCATCGAGGTGCTCGTTGTAGATCAGTCGAGCTTGTGCAGGAGGCTAGGAACTGACAAGTAATTGTAACTCGGCATTGGCAATGCTTGACAATGCAGTTGAGAAATGCGCCGTGCATTTGGGGTGCCAGCTCAGTTGAACAAGTTGAAAAGCACCCAGCGGCCCGGCTAGCTCATATCATAATTCATGTCTTTCAAAATTCAACGATAGATGTCTCAACGATAGATGTCAGCTGCCTCTAGTGTGACTCCTGACCATAACTCCATGCCTGCATTCTGGCCAACAACGGTTGGTCAGGCCCCAACAATCGCCAGGAGACAGGTCACAGGCCTATGGTGTGACATCGGTGCGTCTCACAGTACATGTGATCTTCTATGATCTAAACCTCTTCAGGGAACCCGAAGAAGTAATCAAAATTGTAGTCGGAGGTCGCTTGGGAGTTCCGCGTGCCAGCAAAGTCGCCCCAGGTTCGTATGCAGTCTCCCACTGTGTAGATAAACGTCTGGAACAGATAGGAATCCGGTGTATGTAGGCCATAGGCGTGGTGCTGATGGCCCATCAGGTGCAAGAACTCATGTACCAACGTCCCTGCACAGCCACCGGATGTGTCAAATAACAGCAACAACGCACCGGACACTCGTTCCGGCATCAAGGCAGCTGTGAAATTGGACGAGGCTGTCTGGCGCAGGTGTGGCAGCCCAGCATCGGTGATCCTAGCACCACATGGCAGCTGATGGTGTTACACTGTGATAAATCAAGTTCTCAGCAGCGCCGAGGGAGCAAAGCAGGGAATGACACAAACAAAACCAACAAACAATCACCGCAGCTGATTGTGCAGTCTCACATTTGGTGAATAAGGGACGGACTCCGAGACGGAATGACATAGACATCATGCGGGAGCTCTTGTACAAGAAGCATCATGGCTATGAGGGATTCGCTTGTGCGTAAATATTTACTGGCGTGCATGCTCGTGCATGCCATAGCGGTGTATGCTGAAAGATGATTATTTGCCATGCATGACAAGCTGTGCAGCAGTGTTATCCAAGTTGTCATTCTTTGCATTGCATCTAAAGAACAAGGATGACAGTACGCCTGAAAGCAGTGCAGCCGTATAATCAGGTATAGCACCCAGAAGTTGCCATTATGCGTGTGGAGGTAGAACTGGCAAGGGAGTTGCATACCTGCAAAGTACCTAGCCGCACAGTGTTTGCAGCTTGAAAACGAGCTAATGGCTCCGTTGACGTCGCAGGTTTGGTACTTATCAAACCCAGAGAGCTGTGGATTCCAGCAGGCCTGCGCCACCTTCGATTTCTCATCTATATAGGCCCGGTTCAGGTTGATAAACAGGTTGTCTCCCCAGTACTGGTAGTACTGCGGGTAATCAAACGTGTCTGGCAAATCATTCTCGTTAACAAATCTATTTTGCCTTTGAAGCTCGTCAACGAATCCAACCGCAAAGGCCGTCATGTCTTGATCGCCATTGACGGGGCTCTCGTAGAATGGTACCAGCGAGATAGGGGGCCACGACTTCGCAAGCCACATCAGATGCGTAAAGTCATAGATACCTCTATTTACACACGCTTCTGTGGTGGAACAGCCATCTCCGGCTTGCGCTTCTGGCACTCGGCCCGCAGCGTCTGTGTAAAGAACGATCTGCGGATAATTAACAGCCTCGACGACGCAGTCGGAGATTTTGTTGAACTTTGCCTCATCTGACGTGATGTCCTGCACTATCTTCACGGACAATTCGAGGATCTCAAAATCTGCCGTGCTAAATCGAAGCACGTCGCCGCCTTCCCAGTACCCAGGATTCCGTGTGCAGGTCCACTTGTACTCCCAGCTGAAGCACGGTGGGAAGGTGCAGGACCATCCACATTCATCGAAAGATTTATAGCTCTTATACCATGTCACGGGAATCTCTACGGATGGTATTTGCCCATTGACTGCCAGCAGCTGTGTGGCCGAAAGCGACACCGCAACTAACAGGAGCGTCCTCAGCAGGTCGACGCTGAAAGCAGATTTCACCTTCATCGCATGATCACGCCAGTGCTACCTACTCTGCTATCTGTGCTGTGGCTAACAGCGGATTTGTGGACAGCAACACTGTGGCATTACGCGCGCGCGTACAGATCTAGCTATAGACATGGTGTACAGTGCACCTTGGAGATATCGAAATAGCAGCAGTGAATAACATCGCCCTTGTACTAGTACTGGCTTCGACCACACGGGACTGACACTGTAACAACGCCTCGACACCCATCCCATTAGGCGGAAGTGCTGCGCAAGGTGGCATGCCTAGGTTCGCCGTACGTATACATGCTTCACGCTTCACTGTGCACAGCTGTGCCACGGCCCACTGCCGAAAGTACGAACATCGGAACAAGTTGCAATGCATGCGCGCATGAAACGTGATCTCGTATACGTATACGATCGTACCAAGACCATGCATCATGTGACTAAACAGAACCCCAGAACGACATATTCCGGATCCCCATGAGCATGCACACGCCATTACCTGCTAATGTTTTGCTGGGCTCTTTGATTTGCTCATTTAGCTGCCGGTACCATGTCTCAATCTTCGTGAGGCGCGATATCACAGACGTACACAAGTGCTTCACACTGCGAATTGCGGTCATTCAAAGTGTAGAATCAAGCGCGTGGTGTGCAGCTGTATATCTGAAGAGATATGTTGTGTACATCGCGGCATGTGGCTTTTCGTAACCGTGATGAAGGGAGTTGCAAAAGCACCAGCAACGCCTTAGCAAAACAATTAGGCATCTGTCAAAGCAACATGACCTAGCGTTAGCGGTGGGCGGAAGGGCGGAGATATTCTTCTGCCATGTGCAGTATTCTACCTTACACTCGCACCTGGCGGTCGCATAATCTTGCTTCTCGTGCTGAATCATCGCGTGACGCGTGCCCTAGGCTCCTCACACCTCACACTCGCCCTCGTTTGTGTCACGAGACAACGGATCCATGGGACCTGACAGTGTCGGTCCTTTCCGGACCCGCTGTGCACAGCCCTGATGCGCAGCTGCGCAGAGGTCGTCAGGCCACTACGTGCGAGGTATGCCTGATAGGATGGCAACCTCGAAAGCGGGCACGCACTCCAGCGGGTTGCAGTGAGCTGGACACACGCGGTCACCACCACCTATTCCTGCGTTGAACGACGTCGCCACGGGTGGCGTTCTGCCTTGCACATGTGTGCCTGACCACGCTTAATCAACACTATCAAACACATAATCTGTGTATAGTTGATGTGCGAGCAGGCAACGTCGCTACTGCTGCTTGCGTCTTCACCCATACGGAAAGAGTAGGCCGCTGCTTCACCACTTGCGGAGTCGGAAGCCGGCCACTCCTGCATGGGAGATCAAGGTGCTACTCGCGCAGCCAGAACATGCCGCCTTCCCAGTCTGTCTATCGACAGCCAGCCCCTGGGTGCAGCGACGGCAAGCGCGACACCAAGATCTTCGTGTACATGTCCTGCAAGAGCTGGGTCCTTGCGATTGGCAAGGCATGCTTATGCATGCTTTACTTCCTCTTGACAGTGCATTCCGTGTGATGTATGATCGAGCAGCTGCTTTAGCTGCAGCTTGCGTGGTGGTGGTGGCATTCGCCCTTGGCAATGACCTCGTGTACCATGGGAAAGCCTGATCATCCGACTCGGAGCTGGAGCCTGCCAGCATGATTCTGCGGATCCGGGGAACGAGTACGCAGTGTTTGACTGTCACATACCGAGATGAGTGCTTCTTACATCAGCTACGTGTGGGATCGCGTGATTCGGGCCTCGTGTGTGCAGGAACTTGCACGTCAGCTGTGTACGAAGTGTGAAATCTGTCAACACCGCCTAACACAATACCATCTCGCCATGAAGACTTCAAGCTCCCAATGGACAGTAAGAGTGCCAGATGCGGTGTCCACAACGGTGTCGGTGCTTCTGTTTGGCGTTGCGTTGAGCCCACTTGCAGCGGCACAGCCCGCGGGCCCAGGTGGTGCAAACTGCACAGCACTGCCACGAGTCGGACCAGGACCGAGCTGTGCTGCGTCAATTGAGAGAGGTGGATCGGTGTGTGGCTTGGTCTGTAAGCTCGAGTCATGCCTGTTGAGGTCCATCGCGATCAACAATGCACGGCGACTGACTTGTCGCGTCGCGAGACACGAACACTCTGGAAGCACGGGCAGACCATATCAATGCATGCACAACGTATAGTCATCAACTACGATGGCTGCAGGTTTGCGAATGGACCGGCGAATGCGGGGCGGTGGATGGTGCGGAGTGCTCAAACAAGTGCATAGCGAGCCTCGCCCCGCTCAGCTCCATCGCCAACGTCCAGACCGGCTCCCTCCAGGCCCCGGGCATCACCTACTGCCACCTGCTAGGCTCGTATCTCAACCAGGCCTGGCCGGTCGTCCAACAAGCTGCCAACGACCCACCCGAGACCATCGTGTACAACAGCACTGGCCCTTCCAACACCACCACCCGCCAGCCTGCCCCTGCAGGCCTCACCGGAGCCGTCGACGGCGGCATTCCAGACGCCAATCCCACCGACACATCCGCCAGCGCCTTCACAGCACCCACGTCAGCCGCCCCGCAGCGCCGGCTGCAACAGGAAGCCATAGCTCAGGCTCCAGCAGCCAGTCCGGCTGCCGCAGGGCCCCCGGAGGGCTGCCCTACAGATGAGATGATCGACACCATC
This sequence comes from Ulva compressa, assembly GCA_024500015.1. Taxonomy (NCBI): domain Eukaryota; kingdom Viridiplantae; phylum Chlorophyta; class Ulvophyceae; order Ulvales; family Ulvaceae; genus Ulva; species Ulva compressa. The sequence goes on along the minus strand of JALKAD010000070.1, from coordinate 39,307 downwards.
GTCGCCAGCCCCGCCTGGGCGTCGATCGTGCGAGCTCCGCAGGACATTCTAGACCGGTCCAACATCCGGGACCGGGTTTCCCTCTTCGGCTCCCTCAGTGCGCCTCCCCTCAACCCTTGCCGCCCCTAGCCACCACGACCCCCCTTTCTCGTCGTGGCAGTCCTCTCCGCGGCATCTAGTCCTGGACATGTCATCTGCGCACTGCCGGGCGTGCCAGTGCACTCCCACTCGCATGACAGGCCCGCACGCAGTTCATACTGTGAACCCGCGTCAGAGCAAAGCCCCAGTCCGCGTGCTCGCCCACCCCCGCTCACCAACCCACACCAAATCCCACACCCACACCCAAGTCACCACTCGCACCGGCATCTGCAACACGTGCTGTGGCCGTACCGTGCTGTGGCCGTGCCGTGCTGTGGCCGTGCCGTGCTGTGGCCGTGCCGTGCTGTGGCCGTGCCGTGCTGTGGCCGTGCCGTGCTGTGGCCGGTGCAGCCCGCACCGACATCTGCAACACCGTGCCTAACTGCTCCATCCGGCTCCTTCCCGGCCAACGCAGCGACAAAAAATTGCGGACCCAACAGGCGGGAAACGCCTTCCGGCTTTATGGCTGAGTCAGCCCTGCAGTGCTGACTCAGCTCGCCGCTCTGCAGCGTCAGCGGATGCGCTCAAGGCGTTCTTCAACAACGCGTGCAAGACTGAGCTCGTGGAGCCGCCTCTGTCGGCGCTCTTCCCGGCCGCAGCGCCCCCCCCGCCCGGCACCTGCCCGGGTGATGTGGCCCTGCAGCCGCGCACCGTGTGCCGCGACGCCGCTGGCCTTCTAGAAGCTGCCTACGGCGACTTCACTGCCGCACCCACGCTCACAGAGTGCGCTTGCATCACCTCCCACAACCCTGTAAAGTTGTGACGATTCTGGTAGTAAGACACTGTACCACGAATCTCATGTACGTCGCAATGTGCATGAGGGTGCGGATTGGTCGTGGTAGAGTGTTCAACTACAGAATTGTTCACACAGACGCACCTCCACCTGCAGAAAAGCGTTGCAAGTTGCAACGCTGCAGAATGCTGGTGTCATGCATGTCAGCATATGCCACCGCATATGCGCGGTGGTGAAACAGACGCACTCCTGTTTGACACCTTGGCGCTCCTCGTTCGAGTTGGACATAACGGAATCCTAGGATGACGCGGCGCTGTCTGCCCCCAGTGCACTCCGCAGCTTCCCCCGCTGCATGCGCGCTCGCCGCAACCACCGTAACCACTCCTGGACACCTCAACACCTGCTACCTGCTGCACAGAACAGTGTTGATCCACCCTCATGGCCCACCTCACGCCCTCCACCCACCCCCGCTTCAACCTCCGGCCACCATGCAGGTTCCTGTCGACCGCCGCGGCGGACATGCAGCAGGCGTGCGCCGCAGCGCGCAGCGCGGCGCCGTCCGCGCCGTGCGCGCCGTCGGTGTGGCTGATGGACCCTGCGTGTTCGCAACGCATGCTGGACCTGCTGGGCGCGCCCCTGCCCGACAGCGTCGTCACGAACGCCGCGCTCCGCACCGTTTCCGGCGCCTACCTCGCCCTTCACGATGCCTGCAGTAAACTCACCACCAAGGTGGGCCCATGGCGCCCAACTCCCTGCACACCTTCCATGCACTTCCATGCACTTCCTTCCCTCCGCACCGTCCACGTACAGGCATCATGGAATGCATCATGGAATGCACAAGAGCAGGAAGCCCGGCAGGAAGGTCGGCTCGCCTCGTTGCCGCCGCTGAAAGTCAAACCGCCATGGTGCACTGCTAGCCACACGTTGACCGTATGTACCAGCGTACCTTGTATCCACCGTCACTGCGCAAACAGGCCAGCTGTCCTCCCATGGCGGCACGCCCACGCTGTGCGGCACCATCGCTTTGAATGAGCATCAACACCCCGCGCTGTGGCCCGTACTCCCCCATCTACCCGTACATGTGTAATACACCGTAAGTTGTAACCATGATTTGAAAAAAAGAAAAGTGTGACATCTGATACATTATACATACATATGTAATTGTGCAGGAGGAGTGCTTCAGCTCGCCGTTCCCGCAGCTCTTGCAGGCGGCCACACAGGCGGCGTCGTCCGTCCTCCCCGACATGCGCAACCCCGCCAACCCCAACCCCGCAACCCCCACCGTCCGCACAGCACCCGGCGCGCCGGCGGCGGCGCCAGGCGCGGCTGCGGTCGCTCCGCCAGGAGCGGCGCGAGAGCGCGCCGAGGCCGTGGCCGCCGCGCCGGCGACCGTCCTCGGCGGCGTTCCGGTGCCAACCACGGTGGCAGAGGCGGACGCAGCGGCCGTGCCGGTGCAAGCTTGGGTGGCTGCGGTCGTGGCGGCTGCGGTCGCGCTGTTCGGCATCGCGTGGTGACCTCAGCGCGCACAGCACGCTCCTCTGTGACAACAGAGGCCGTGTAGATGGTCCAAATGAGATGGTCCAATAGAGTTGAATTCTAATCGATCTGATCAGCCGCATGGTGCCGCCGGTGAGCGGCCATGGCATGGGAGCTCGGGAGTCGCGGCTGCAACGAGGGTGTGCGTCGTTCCTGGCATGCATGCTGCAGAGACGCTAATGCCGGGCCATGTTGGTGCAGCCCTGGCAGGGCAGCAGGAGGCATGCTTGGGGCATTGCAGTGGGCATGATGCATGCTTGGGGCATTGCAGTGGGCAGCATGCATGCTTGGGGCATTGCAGGCGGTGTGTTGGCGAGAGTCGCCGCGAGACCGGCGCTGCGCATGTGCCGTTGAGCTGTCCGCGCTGTGCAATTGCCGTTGAGCTGTCCGCGCTGTGACCCGCGCTGTGCAGTCCGGACAGCTCAACGGAGCTGTCCGGGCTGCATCCTTAATTGGGCAGTACTCACTGACTCAAGTTGAGCATGATGGGTATTGTAAGCATGCCCGTGTACCCAATACTTTGGATCGGCGCACGCGATGTGATCGGGGGAACCACCTTCCGGTTGCTCGTGTGTGCGCAAACAAGAGTGTCTTGTGAGGAAGCGGCCGTGCAACACACACACACAAACGTCTTGCAATGGCTAGTGTGTGGAGCTGCAAATGTGTGGCAGTGGTCTCTTGTGTAGCGGTCTGTCGAGGCGACACTGGCCTAATGAGGCGCATGGTGCAGGAGTGTGGTCGCGTTGACCTGAGCCATGTGCCGCAGCTTTGAGTGTGTTGGTCCCAACCTGCATCGGCCTGTAGCTCCGATAGGAGTCTACGACACGTTCAGTCTGGACTCGACGTGATGACCTGTCCGCCTGTGGACACAATCGGAGTTCGCAACTGGTGTGGCTTCGGTGGTGCCTACCAACTACGCACGCGAGCATATCATGCACGCCACAAACTATGCAAGGCTGCATACAGCTGCAGTTACCTCCATTCGGTAACTGCTGCTTTGGATCACTTGTGTTGGAGAGAATTTGCCGGCAGGTCACGTCGCGGTGCCTCGCAGCGTAGCCCAGCGTTATATTTGGCGATCACTTCGATCGAGTATATACGCTAAGTGATTCTGTAAGAATACTAGTCCTAGGCAGTGATATTCCGGTGACATCGACTGCCCGGTGAGCAGGCTCAGTCCCAACTGGGTCTGAGAGCTTGTCGGGCTGTTCGCTTCAGCTCTAGGCCATGAAGGCCGTCGAGCATAGACGTTAAAGGCATCAATTGAATTTGCGCCTGTGTGTGAGCAACATTGTGCCTGAGTTCAGGCCGCACACCGTCCCAGCTAATAATGGGAGCATCGCTGCTGCCGTCGCCATGGCTTTCTGCGGGGCGACTGCTCTTGCGCCTGTTCGCTATAGTTCTCATGCTCTCCGCATCTGCTACCGCTGTCAAGCTGAAAATGCAGAAGTCGGAGTGCATAGCCGAGACGATCAAGAAACCAGGATCGCTAGTGACAGTAGCCATTGTGGCCTCTGAGTACAGAGGCCAGGAATCATATTTCGACATAGTGGTGAGATTTTTTAAATCTTCATCCCATTTTTGACAGCTTGAGCGTTCTGGCGCTGCCAACAGATCTCAAGCAAGTGTGCACAGGGCAATAACCAATGGTCACCTGAGGTTTTCGCATGCCGGCCCCGCTGAAACCTCTGCTTCACACCCGACAATCCATGCAGGTAAGCGATCCTGAGGGAACTGAGATCTACTCTCGGCAAGAAATTGACACGGCAGAGATCTCGTTCACGAACAGAATCGAGGGTCCTCACCGCTTCTGCTTCACGGTCAACGCAAAGCACGCCAGCCTTGGATCGGGCATAGCTTCTCCACGAGTAGGGAAGAAGCTCCGCGAAGTCTCGGTGGACATCATAGTAGGGGAGGTGTGGACGCACGAGCGGGTGCTGACAGAGCACCTGGACACCTTGATGGAGAGCATATCCGACCTCAAGATCCGCATGCAGAAGCTCAAGAGGTCCGCTCTTGACATCAACCAGCGCCATTCGGCCTGCACGTGTGCTCGTCCCTCGCTGGTGTCGTTGAATTGAGCGTCGTGCTGTTCGTCGAGGCAGACCAATGGCACTTTATTTGGTTTCAGCACGGCAGCAGCACCGGCAGGGTCACACCTGTCTCATCCCTTGTCGTTCCATGGCCAACTTCCACGCCTTGTCATATGGTGTGCCTTCTATGCTTCTTGGTCATTGCCCACAGAGCCTGGTGAGCAGGCTCAGTGTTTGGAACCATGGTATCTGCAGCATACCTCTTGGTGTCCGTCCGTGCACGTACTGTCCCACACTTCTGTGATCAGCATGCTGTTGACCGGGACCAAATGCAACCGTCAGTATTGCAAGCATATCCTCTTGCTTGCTCATACATAGCTGCCTGTACAAACTTCGGTGACAGCTGGAGCTATCAGGGGGTAGAAGCTGGCAACTGCCAAACTACAGGCACAAACACAAACGAGCAGAACAGCATGCGGGCTCCTGAACATGAACGCTGCCTCATCACAAGGCACCTGCAACAGTCTTGGATGTCGTGCATGCATCACTGCTGTACGTAAGACCATCACTCGGGGTGCAATATTGTTAGCATCAGTTTAATATAATAATATTGCAATTAGGTAATACTGCAGTGTTATTAGCATTGATGCTGACTGGTGTTCCTCGTCTTGCAGTGAGGTGAGGTACCTCAAGTTCCGGGAGATCAGGCACCGCAAGACGGTCAAAAGCACAGCCAAACGCGTGACCCGGTATGCGCTGGGCAAGATGGTGGTCATCATCATCATCGCTCTGGCGCAGCCGATCATCATCGCTGTCTTCTTCCAGAGGCAATTCAAGTACTGAGGCCCGGGTTCAAGCGCTGTGCAAGGGCGGACAGCTGACTCTGGAACTTTCAGTGAGGGCCGGCATCGGGAAGCCGCCTTCCCTAAGTGGCATTCCAAATGTAAGTCGTGGCTGTTCTCATGGCAGATTTGAGCTGTGGGATCTTCTGCGCATCGGGGCTGCACCCGACCATTCCATGTGGCTGTTGCGGGTCTTCCACAAAGAGCCCATCCATATGCGTCACAGGCTGCCTCACAGCTGATAGATCATGCCTGTTTAGAGTTGCTGGGAACAACCATTTGCTCTGCGTCACTGATGTAGTCCAGCTTGTTTTCCATCAGCCCCCGTGAGGCTTCTTCATGGTCTGGCGGGACAGCAGCCACGTTCGTGTACATACTTGTGCGCGAGGGTGGCCCACTCAGAACTTGGCCGAACTAGTGTGGACTAGCAGATGTTTGAGCAAACTGCAACCTAAAGCCGCTGCGGCGCCCTGTGAACTTGAGATGGCTGTTAGTGTCTGTGGCATGGTCCATGTTTTGCGGCTTATGCTGCTCAGCCTTGCATTGACCAGCATGGTTGCAAGTCCTTCTGGCTTACCTGCGCATTATGACCGAGGACGTGGCCTGTGGAGTCTGTTCCGAGTCTGGTGAGGTTGGCATCACTTGTCATATGCTGTTTGGTCACCGCTGGTCACCGCTGGACACATTTTGCCATCGCACACTGCAGTGAAAATCCCATGTCTTTCAGAGCTCTATCACACGCAGGTACAGAGTACTATGACAGCGTGCATTGCAGTGAGTATTGGTGCACATGGCAAATGCACGCTCTACAGGATAGGTGGCGAATTCAAGCTGTCTGAGGCCTAGAGGCAAGGGGTCTTAAGTAAGCTGAGACGGTTGGGCTTGTTCGCCTGAGGCTCAGCACCGCCACACTTTCTTTCATGGATGCAGGGGCCGATGCAATTTGCTCAGATGCCAAATTGTCGAATGGGCAACTCGGCAACGAAATGGTGCGGCAAAGCAAGGCTCACGACACAGCCGGCTGGCATGTTGCCACCAGCGCCACAGATAGATCAGATCAGTTTGTGGTTATGGAAAGGGAAGAGCCGGACACTCGATGGGACAGCCACACCATCATACAGCACCAGTTGCATCCTGGTCAGTAAAAGGCAGTAAGCGGCGGCTACAGATTCATTGGCCAGACTGACACCGTACATGGCTGAAAACACAAATCTCCCAGTGTACACAACCTTTCGAAAACAAATGCAATCATAATAAAACACCATCCAACACATGCAAGTAAACCAGTGCAGTCATGACAGCGACAGGCCGGCCGTCCATTGATGCGACGTCCACCCCATCCGGACTCGTTCCCAAGCCAACCCCACTGCAAGCGGACACACTATGCTGCACGCTGGTCTGGGCCTGTCAGGTCAGCTGGGATGGGTCGCCGGGCCCGACCAGCCCAAAATCCCGACTTATCGGGCCCGACCTGAAAAAACCCGACGTCGGGAAGTCGGGGTGGCCCCATCCCAGCAGGTCAGGTCACCCGGGAACATGGCAGATTTGAGACTCCCAGACCTTTGCGCCCCGTTCTGCCTTGATCGAGTGGTAGTTTCCGGACACAACAGGCTGCGGCGATCACGAGAAAAGACTGAAAACGCCGGTCCAACCTGTGATAACAGGTGAGTAACATGTTACTCGCTGAAGTAGCGGTTGCCAAACTCCCCGATGCCAGGCACCACGATGTGGTGCTCATTCAGCCCCCAGTCGATCTCAGACACGACCACCCGAATGCCCGGGAACCGCTGGCAGACGGCGTGCAGCCCTTGAGGCGCGGCTATCAGGCACAGCAGGTAGATCTTGTCCTCTGCACAGCCTTTCTCCTGCACAGGCCCCCCTTCACGCGTCAAACCCAGCATTTTGCAGCATTGACAGCCAGCAATTTACGGGGTTGACAGCGAACAGATCACACCGTTGACAGCTAGCAATTCACGGCATTGGCATCCATCGATGCACAGAATTGACAGCCAGCAGCTCACAGCCTGGCACGCATGACCTCTTCCCTGGCAGCGTAGTATACTATACTATGCCATAGTAGGCTGCCAGGGAAGGGGTCATGCGCGGCAGACACATGCGCTGCAGTGCAGCCACACGCGGTCATGTCGCTGCGTCAAGCCTACGGGAGATCTTACGATCCGCCATGATGCTACGCATGCATGTGGACACAAACGCACACGGGTTCGCACTGCACAGGAGGCATCGAGGTGGCGCGATGCTTGCGGACGAGATCAGGCAAGGGCAGCTGAGCATGGCTGATCATGCTGGGCCCGATGCCACAATGTGGCCGCTGCCACAGCAGGAACACTTGAGCCATGTGTATCTCTCTGAGATAGTCACAACGTGTGGTGTTCCCCTCAGCGCAACCCGCGCTATACTGGCTTGTACACAGACTAGTAGAGATACGTTACAGAGGTAGGCTCCACAGGGTGGTAGAACACACAGGACAGAAGTCATGGCAATGCAGCAAACACATTCACCATGGCCGAATGCCGTACGCAAACTGAAACAAAACAGCTCCAGAATCGCCACAGACTAGTGGGGACAAAGACCCACAGCTACGCGAGAACAGTACACCTGCACGCTCACGGCTGTTTCACAGCCGTAAAGGTGCAGCGTTGCTGCTCTTGTCTGGCTGAGAGAGCCATGCACTTGACTGGTACGTACATGCAGGCTGATGTACATGCACCAGCAGTGCTGCTTGCCATGGGCGATGCTTTGTGATGTTTCACGAAAAGGCAAGACCATCGTGCCGCTGCGCACTGCTGTGGTCCAGGATTTCCCTTCGTTCTGGGGGGACAAGCAGCTATGGATACGGTTTCTTGGTCAAGCAGGCAGGGCGGGATGAGGCCGAGAGGGAGCGGACCAGGAGCACTTCTATCGCCCGGACGACGGTGTAGCCGCTGGACAGGATGGAGTCCATGAGCAGGCAGTGCCGGTTCGCGACGTCGCTCGGGAGCTTGTGGTACAGCAGTGGCTGGCGATTGGCTTCCTTCTTGGTGTGCAGGATGTTGGCCTCGGCGTCGTCCACAGGCTGCGGCTGCACATGCAATCAGCGACGCTTGAGAGAGCCTGGGGCATGACTCAAGCGAATGATGGGATGCGGTAGTTTCCTCTGTGGGTGCAGTGTAGCTGTGCCCAGCACTTGTCGCATGCACGACGGCAACGCACGCGTTTGGTTTGGAATTTTGGCTTGGCTGGGTTGCATGGAAGGGCTGATGGAACACTGTCCACAATCAGATTCAAAACGCTATGATCTGCACGCTGGCAGTGCACAGACGAGAAGCTTCGGAACAGTTTTGTAACTGATATCCCAACAAAACATGCACGGAGTGCGCCAGTGCACCTTGCACCGCGGTGCCAACGATGACGACGTCAGCGCATTGTCAGCTGCCGTCCGACCGACGATGGGAGCCGGGTGGCATGGCGTCTGACCAATGCCAGCTATGCCACCCCAGGCCGCAGCAGGCAGCACGCGACAGGGAGGCAAGCGCAGGGCAGGGCGCACCAGGAGCGACGACTGCGCCATGAGCGAGCTCTCCGGCGAGGACAGCCCGGGCAGGTCGCTGCTGCTGGCCCCCAGAAGCTCCGGCTCCCGGTGCACCAGGATCTTGCCGATCTTGATGCCCTGGCAGCAGTCCCGCAGCGCGCCCTCCATCGCCTCGCCCCCCCGGATGACGCTCACGCCGCACAGGCTGCGCGCAAAGTCGACGCCGACGTACTGGTAGCCCTCGGGCGTTGTGACACACTTTTCGCCGAAGGGGAGGAAGCCGAGGCCGGCCTCGACGACGAGGCGGATGAGGCGGTCGGCGTAGAAGACAAAGTCGCCGCGGGAGGTCGAGGTGGAGCGGATGACGGTGTGCATCTGCTTGATGATAGGCGTGCACTCCATGCAGTGAAGGTTGGGGTACTGCCGCACGAGCGGGTGCTGCTTCAGCTGCTCCTTCAGGTGCTCGGTGATGAGCTCCACGGCCATCTCGTTGTCGCGGCTGCAGGTGGAGGCAGTTGGGGTGAACGCGGGTGGCGAATGCGGCTACAGGGGCACGTGCATGTAGGCGGGGAGTACTGGTGGATGTCACAGTCAGGCTGCATTCTACATGTAGCTGCGTCTATACTGACACAACACGAGGTATCCTGATGGAAGACTGCACAAGAGTTGTGGGTGTTTCCAGATGGCAAGCAGGGCGTGAAACAGGGACCAGTGTGCGGGTCCGGCTGTGTGAGGGTGCACAATGAGCCGTGGCAAGGCAGAAGCAAGGCCGCACTCGTGCCATGGGACGATGACATCCGCAATGCGCCTGGAGGGCGCCACGAAACGGTCTTGAGCCGGTTTGACAAAGCGCGTGTACTGTGCGATGACGCCCTCGAGATCCCTACCTCGGGCTTCAATGTCCCGAAGAATTCGTCTTGAAAGACGCAGGTCATCGTCTGTGTCCACGTAGATCTACATACCAGGTGCTCTTGCGAGTGATGGCATTCAGTATTCCCTGAAGTGGCAATTGCTGATGCCCACTGGTAAACAGTACACTCGTTCACATGAGAAGCAACAGCATACCTTCATGTTCAGCCGCTCAACAATGGCTTGCACGTGAAGAACCAGTATGCCCTCAAACAGAATGACCTCTGCAGGTTTGACGGTCTGCACTTCTTTGGATCTGCTGTGAGTTGTGAAGTCATAAACCGGGATGGTGGTTGTCTGCCCGCGCTTCAAGCTGTCTAGACAGCGGGCTATCTCAATGATGTCAAAGGCATCCGGGTGATCGAAATTGAAATCTGCACGGGCAAGCGCGCAGCTGTTTCAGTCAGCAAGCATCGTACAAACGCTGAAAGTACTGCTGAACAGTATCTATAGACTAGCTCACCATCGACCGCCGCGCGTTCGTCTTCAGTGAGGGGTCTATAGAAATTGTCCATCGAAATTATTACCACCCTGTCATCTGCCATCGTTTGTGCAATTTTGTGACACACGGTAGTTTTGCCCGAGGCGGTGCCTCCCGCGACCCCAATGACCTGTAGCGCACCGATCAACTCGGGCACAACTTACGAGAGACCATAAACAAGCTTCTGCGTTGTCTATGATGAGTTCAGCAGTTGCACATGTAGAAATGCGGGGAGACGAAGTATCATACCAGAGGCGGGGCGCGCATGGACTTAGGACACGCCCGGTCCAGCGCCATGGCATTGATGGCTTCAAAATCATCTTGCCTGAAGCTGAATACATGTTGTATAGTGCGAGTGTGGCCATCACTGGGTGTCCCTCCGTCACCCGCCATTTCCTCGCCAAGAGACAGGTGCTGTTATCGCATGACTAACCAACTGGAAGTGATGTAGCGACACGACATAGCTAGAATAGCCACGTCGTCCGATTTGCGAACCCCATAGTCGTCGTTGCCAGCCACAGCTGTGCACAGCAGATCTCAGTATTCTTCGCTCCATGGCTCCAGCCTACTCACCTTCCTGCATGCATTTCCAGGATGGCATCCGCTTGGCCACGGGCCCGCGACGCCCACCCGTGTCACGGACGCTGCAGTCGTCCAGACTTTCGTGCAGGCAGCTGTCAGCTGGCCAGCCCAACGCCTCTCCGCTGTAGGCCGGATCATGTGCGACTGTGGCATCCACGACCCTCTGCCATGGGTGTCACCAGGCAGATAAAAACAAATAAACGAAACCTAAACGAGCATCGGCCACAACAGGTCCTCATGGCGATTCCGCTGCCCAGCCGGCTTGCAGAGCAGGCTGTGCTACCAGGCCACACAGCCCCCTTGGAGGGTTTGCAGGCGGTCGGTGACAGCTGCGCTGCGCTGTGTTTAAAGGACGCTGTGGAAATACCTGGGAGGCCCGGGGGAGGGGGCAGGGGCAGAGCGCCGCCTGGCCCAATGGTCGCTAAGGCTGGCATCAGTGTTCTCGGTGGCGTGTAGCCACAGTAAGTTCTATCTGCTGTCCATGAGGGCGCTTCAGTGTGGCTGGATCACGCGTGGCGGTGGGTGTGTGCTGAGCGCGCAGTCGCCCTGGTGGCATGCATGGATCTGGTGCGGATGGCATCATGCATGACGGCGTGCGCAGGTGTGCAATTTCTGCAGCTGACCACAGATTCTGGTATCTAGCGTACTCCTGCTTGCAGACCGTGCAGAAGCATGTAGAGTGCTACTGTGTTAGGCTGCATTGATTTGATCCTGGTGTTTGCGTTTATGACAATTTTTTTTTTGGCTGAGCCGGCCTTGCAAAAAAAAATTTGCAGCAAAAACCAAACTACTGCTCAGAATGCACCGCGAACACTTGCTACAGCCTATGTATGATATAAAGAACAATATAGCGTGCTCATAAATATGTTTATGGGCACGGAGGGTCGCTTGGTTGCGTCTGGCCATGGGGGTCTATGGTCCGCGTCTGGTCGGAGTTCCCCCCAAGCCACCGCCCCACGCGCTCGCCACGGTGCTGTTTAAACAGCCCTCAACAGGCACCACAGCCGTCCTTCCGGATCAAAGTACAGCAAATAAGCTTAATTAAGCGCGCTACATACATCTACTACTTATTGCACATCAAAGTGTGCTTCATACATTGCCCAGCGAACATGGATCGCACGCTGCTTCTCAGAGCGCTTTCGTGCAGCGGCGAGGTGATCGTCAATCAGCGTGTCGAGCTGAACGTCGACTGTACTAGTACTCTTTCTGACATATATAGGTCGCTGGGCATCGACAATCGTGAGGCGATCTCGTGCAGTCTACTCCAGAACGCTTGCACTCCCATAGAGCAGTCCTTAGAATGGACGAAGCTCTCGAGCACTATGCAAGAAGCATGCTGGCAAGCTGTATGCACCCATAGAGGCAGTCATTGGTTTTGACCCTGACTTCTCGCATGCTCCGGATCTCGGCAAAGCCAAGCCCATGTCGCACTCAGGGCTCGATATGCCAGCGAGACCCACCAACATACGTGGCACAGCTGAGTGCCAGGAATGTTACAAGCCACGTGCGATCTACTGTCATGCTGCTCTCAAACTGCTGCACAAGCAGGTAGCTGGGCTTGCTGAGGGGTATGTCGAGAAACAGCTTGATTGTTTGCTTGATGATGAGCCACAGTATGTTTGTGGGGCACAGCTGTTCCCCACAGAGCACAGGCTGAGCAGTTTCGTGTGCACAGACATGAGCCTGACTTGCAGCAGTCCTGTGGAGAAGACGTTGTACATGGCTAGTGCTAGCATTCGGAGGAACACGCGCGTGAGTTTTGAGCTGTCTTTGTGTGGCCGGTGCTGTCTTTGTGTGGCCGGTGGAGTAGAGAACGTACAGGACGATCGCTGTGAGGATCAGCGATGCGAAGCTGAGATAAAGGCCTCATCATGGCCTCAGCTGCCGCTATGCACTGTTTGTGAAGGCCATCAGCTCAAAGCAGTTGTACTGACTATGAGCAAGGCCAAGGCAAAGCGTAGTGTGCTTCAGCAGAGGCGCGCAGCACCCGGTGGAAGGGGGAGGGGGCGTGGTAGAGGCAGGGGGCGTGGCAGGGGCGGTGGCCGACGTATGGCCAGCGTGTCACCTGATCGTGACGATGCATCTGTGTCTGACGGTGAAACAGCATTGAGTGTGGATTCTGAATCAACATCATCCGATGATGCAATGGATGGTCAGCATGTTGCTGGACCTGCCGATAGTGTGTTGCGACAAGCGAGTGCAGATGGTGGTGATGAAGGGACTGCTGGACCACGGCAGCGGCTTCGCCAGACATGCCGTGGCCAGTAGTATTGATTGGCACTGGCAGACGGGCATGTCTTGGCTCAATGCTCAGTTATTCTATTTAATAGCAGTCACTGAACGTCTGCGGCCTGGCTTGTGTCGTCAGGTGCACGCTGGCACATGCACTGCCACTCTATGCATGCATCACACATGTACTATGCTATGCCACCAGACATCGCAAAGACACATTTGGTGAAAAACAAAAATGCTGTATGATCAAGAATGACCATATGAGTGCTGTGTAGCGATTGCTGCTCCGTTTGCGCAGTAAATACATTTTTACTCCTATTATTTTAAAAAATTTTGTTTTTTTTTTGAAGATCCAATAAACGCAAACACCAGGATCAAATTAATGCAGCCTTACACAGTGACAGATCTAGGACCCAGAGTGCTACTGTGGCATGCGACCGCCCTTGAACAACGGTGTAACATTGTGATGATTCTGGTATTTAGACACTGTACCACAAATATCATGTACATCGCGATGTACATGAGATTTGTGGTATAGTGTCTAAATACCAGAATCATCACAAACATGCGACCGCCCCCGAACGCCGGTGTGGCATGCGACCGCCCTCGAACGGCCACTCGACCGCTCTCGAAACCCACTCACGCCGCCTCCAGCCGCGGTGCTGTGGCCGCTGTGCTGTGGCCGCTGTGCTGTGGCCGCAAGCTGCCCTCTGCCACACCCTCCGTACAGCATTGGGCTGCACGTGCACTGGCATCGCCAGTGGCAGTGTTATACTGCTACTATAGTCGGGGCCGCTACTATAGTGTTATACTGCTACTATAGTGTTATACTGCTACTATAGTGTTATACTGCTACTATAGTGTTATACTGCTACTATAGTCGGGGCTGCTGGGACGTCGTGGCGCAGGCATTGCCGCATGTGCCATCGCACCCAGGGAACAGAAAAAAGGCCGGTCGCCACATGTAGCTCCACATGTCTCCTGCTACAGTGTCCAGAGGCATGGACCGGTGTGTTGCACGGAGATCAATGCAGCAGCCCAGCAGCGACTCGGAGGCCACACGAGGGCGACAATGCCTCTCGCAAGGACAATGGGAAGCAGCCTGAGGTAAACAAATCCCAGCAAGCGGGGTATTCAGTGACTCTGGATGTCCTGAGAACGGTTATAATTGCCGTTTGCACTGCGATAGATCAAGGACTCAGCAGCCCCGAGGCAACAGAGCAGTCAACAGACAGGAAAACAAACTATCACTACTAGTAGCCTCAAGGCCCGGGCCACCATCCGCACGAGCAAATGCTAAAATGGACCTAAGCCGGACTGGAAGCACAGGCACACACAAAGAGCGCAGGAAGCGCGCGCAGCATTGCGCAGCCTATGTACACACCAAGCACAGGCAGCAGGCACCGTGGTCCGCCGCGATCCGGCTACAGCAGTCCAGAAGTGTGCGCGGCCAGAAGTGTGCGCGCGTGACAGCTAGCTGTGCGCGTCAGCTAGCTGCAGCTGCGGCCATAAGCCACCTGCATCAGGAGTTACAGCCGCAGCCACTGGTGTGAACGCTGCGGTCCGAGCCGCGGCCATGGATCCCTCGAGGGGCCCAGGAGAGGGGCAGGGGCGCAGGGGGAGGAGGGAGGAGGGAGGAGGAGGAAGGAGGAGGAGGGGCGGTGCAGGGAGACGGGGAGTGGATTGGTGTCTGTGTGATTGTCTACCACGAAGGCCACCCAGAGGTTGGGCGAACAGATGAGGTGGGCCAGCTGTTGCAGTGGTCCGGGCTCCGCAGATGGTCGCTGGTGTGGCGCTTGCCATCTATGATGCATTGCGACCAAGCAAACCACTCTGACACATACGCCTCGCTGCCGGGATCTTGCGTTCATCTCCGTGTAACACATAACAGTTCTATGGGATCAAAAAGTGATCTGTGGCTGAGCTGACGTAGCGGGGTAATCTTCTCGACCAAACGACCACTGTGCCAGCTGTATACATGTAGGGATCGGTTGCTGTACATGTAGGATGTGCTAGGCTTACAGCAAGCGGCTTAACAAGCCTATTATGAAAACAAAGGCTGTTGCATGGACGTGAAGTATTCTGCAGTTGGTGATGTTGCGTGATTGCGTATATCGGATGTCGCTTCGTCTGCCGGATCGCAGGCCTGTTCACACCTGCAGTTGCACATAACGGGTCCGTAAGAGCATGGCGGTACCACAGGAGACCTAGGATACTTCCTGTTACCCACAAGTGTCGAGCTTTACTGATGATTCGCCGTCTGATAGTGGATCGGAGTGGTGCGAGTGAAAACCGTGTACCGTCAAGAAATCGCTATTCTTGACAGCCAGTTTCGAACCGGGTCGACTAAGATTATCGTCGGTCTGCTGTGGTTGATTAGAGCCGGCATGATTGCTGGCTCGCGTGACGTTGGCCAGCGCGTGGCTTGCTTGCCGAGAGCGCAACGCCTGCGTTGAGACGGCTACATGGCCGAAATGTTTGCATCAGGACGTATTTGGGGTCTTTTAGATATGATGTATCAGATGGATTAGTGTGCTTTGTCTGTGTTGAGGCGTTTACGTGCGAGTCAGGCAACGGCAGCGCTCGGAACTCTATCAGCTGCAGGTCGCTGAGACATGGTTGATAGCTTGGGCTGATCCGAACGACAAGCTGCCGTAAGAAGCTCAGCTGTTGTGTGAACGGGGCGTGTCTGATCCACCTTGGTGGTTGTATATGCCAGATCTAGACCTTTGATGCTGTTCAGGAAACAGAGACGACGGGGTCTGCAGCTGCCAACAACGCTGGCCGTAGCCGAATGGCGGTAGCTGCCAAGGTTTAATTTGGGAAACGGCAATTTCGTCACAGTCCTGGAAGCCAAGCATTGAGATGGTAAGGGAGGCACACATGATCGGCTCCACACAGATGTTTGCAAATTGTACAGTCGACCCCGCTGAGGATCCTTGCGGACATTTAGCCTTGACACAGGTGTGTGCTGATTTTCCATGACATCATGTGTGAGTGCGACAGAAATCTGCTGTAGCCCTTTGGCTTATGCTGTCAAGGATTGCATACTGTCTGTGCAGCCGATAGACGATGCAGAGGCTGATGCAGATGACAGCGTGCTTGCTAGGAAGTTGACACCGGAAGTTGTAGCCAATGGTATACGCCGCGCCATTCAGGATGTACAGGTGCTCTATCCACCGGTGCTGCACAGATGTGCCAGTCACTTCAACCTTATAAGGCCTTCAAATCTGTGTTCTGATCTCTGTGTTGACTAACTTGCCGTCGAATCCAAAGCAAACTCTTACTCACTGATGCGATGCAATGTAGGCGCTTGCATCACGCGGAGGGGAGCAGGAGCCGCTGTACTTGCAGGCCCTCGCGAAGCTCAATGAGGCGTACACCATTATCCAGGGTGTGATTGAGAGTGACGGCGAGGGCATCCCATGCAGTCTGGTATGCTGCCCACAACTTGCCAGAGTACCTGTATGTGCTACCGTTATGCAGCAATGAATTCCACGGCTCTGTAGGGCTCACAACTCCTCCTGCTGTGTCTTGGCATTGCTGCGTCTTGGCAAATCTGAGGCCACAGCAGTCTTTTGCCGGCAAACAGCATTTCCTCTCAAATCAATCATGTGTGTCACACTGTGATAGATCTAGGTCTCAGCAGCGCCGAGGCGACAGAGCAGTCAAGCATGTGCAGATCGCTGATCAGCGGCAGACATCACAGGCCATTGATATGCTCCGGACTCAGATGGTTGACTTCCAGTCCGATGTCTCGCGGACACTGGCAGAGATGCAAACCGCACAGCAAAAGACCTCAGATGCCTTTCGCGTAATGTCTGACTGCGTGGCCTACAGCCAGGCGCCAGTTGTAGCGTCCAGCAGAGCTGCATCATTCAGCCGAGTGCAGCAAGCCCACATTGGTGCAGTTTCTCAACCCCCCAGTGCCGGCAATTCTGGCAAGGCCAGCGCCGTCCAGAATCAGATCTTGTGCCCGTTGCAAGCTCAGCACATCATCGAATATGGGTCTGCTTCCGGTGTCTCGGTACGAGTCTTTGTTGCTGCTGCATGAATCTTCATTGCAAATAGCAGGCTCAACACATGCTTTTACTATACCTGGCCAAGCGGGAGACTTGATACCAGCAGAGTGACTTACTTTCAAAATTGAGTGCACAAGTTGTTCTGAACTTGCAGGCATCTGAAGCAGTCATGCTTGTCATGCGTGGCATGAAGAGTCACGAGCTGAGGCTGCCAGCATTGGGCTTGCAGCTGCCAAAGCCTGGGCAGAAATTTGAGGCTGTGATCACATCTGACCTGTACCAACACGCTGTGAACGCCGTGGCTAGCGACATTGCACTGTTTGACACAATTAAGGCAAAGTTGGTGAAGCAGGAACTACTGTCTGACCCAGTCATGGCAGAGGCCTCGGTGTGACTCGTGCTCCCACCGCATGCGACGAGATGCCTTTTCTCATTGACATTTTTTGCGAATGACTCTGATCGGTGCTTACTTCTGTGTCACAGGCACTCCCGGCGTGCCAGCTGGATGAGACAGCACGCCTCCTACCACGGAAAGCACAACAGTTTTCAGATGCAAGGAAGTCCGTGTGGGTCTGGTTCGTGGAGTGCAGTATTTACCGAGTGCTTTGCACGCATAAAATTGCGCTGCATGGGATGGAAATGCCGTGTGAATCAGACTGCAAACAACTGACCTCTACTACGGAAGGCCAGTGCCTTGCTGCGCGGCTTCTCGCGGCAAACTTGCCAGAAATGGCACGCAGGGCTGGTGCGCTGCAATCGTTTGCACGGTATGCCAAGGCACTGAGCACAACTTCGAGCACCAACAAGAAGCAAATTGGCCGCATTGATGTTCCATCCCATCGATATCACCAGACGGCGTCTAGGCCTGAGATCAAGCTGGCAGCCACATCGTCAGCAGGTGCGTCTACATCCATGGCGACATGGGAGCCGACCCGGGCCGCTGCGGCGTCCGCAACGCCAGCTGACATGCGGCCGTCAGAGCCGTCTCCGGCCGCTGTGGCGTCCGCAACGCCAGCTGACATGCGGCCGTCAGAGCCGTCTCCGGCCGTTATGGCGTCCACAACGCCAGCTGACATGCGGCCGTCAGAGCTGTCTCCGGCCGTTATGGCGTCCACAACGCCAGCTGACATGCGGCCGTCAGAGCTGTCTCCGGCCGTTATGGCGTCCACAACGCCAGCTGACATGCGGCCGTCAGAGCTGTCTCCGGCCGTTATGGGTCCACAACGCCAGCTGACATGCGGCCGTCAGAGCTGTCTCCGGCCGTTATGGCGTCCACAACGCCAGCTGACATGCGGCCGTCAGAGCTGTCTCCGGCCGTTATGGCGTCCACAACGCCAGCTGACATGCGGCCGTCAGAGCTGTCTCCGGCCGTTATGGCGTCCACAACGCCAGCTGACATGCGGCCGTCAGAGCTGTCTCCGGCCGTTATGGCGTCCACAACGCCAGCTGACATGCGGCCGTCAGAGCCGTCTTCGGCCGCTGCGGCATCCACAACGCCAGCTGACATGCGGCCGTCAGAGCCGTCTCCGGCCGCTGCGGCATCCACAACACCAGCTGACATGCGGCCGTCAGAGCCGTCTTCGGCCGCTGCGGCATCCACAACGCCAGCTGACATGCGGCCGTCAGAGCCGTCTCCGGCCGCTGCGGCATCCACAACGCCAGCTGACATGCGGCCGTCAGAGCCGTCTTCGGCCGCTGCGGCATCCACAACGCCAGCTGACATGCGGCGTCGAGCTCTTCGGCCGCTGCGGCCGCGGCCGCTGCCGCGCTCCGTCAGAGCCGTCTCCGGCCGCTGCGGCATCCACAACGCCAGCTGACATGCGGCCGTCAGAGCCACACCCGGACGCATCGGCACATGCAGCGCCAACTGCAGCCACAGACCTTTCACAGCGTCGCAAGGCTGAAGATTCAGTACTTAAAAACGCTAGCGAATTCCAGCACCTGAGACATCCAACCGTCCTGCCTGCCCTCCATGCCGACAAGCAGATTGCTCTGTGCGTGCTGTCTGTTCAAATGGTGTATCATTCCATTCAGATCACAACTGGTGGTCGGCTGCGAGCCTATCTGCCCATCGGCCTCGGATCCTCGAGGAGCATGCCTCGTGCTCTTTCTTGGCTCCAAAAGCAGCATCCAATGCTGCACAAGCAGATGGTCTCTACTAACGAATACAAGGCAGCAAAGGCTACAGGGCTGAAGATGTTGATGCCAGGACAGTTCAAGAATGCACATTCATGTAGGGATTTCGTGAAAGTTGCAAGAGCACTGTTCATCGATGTGCTTGCATTTGATTGCTTGCGGCGCAGCCAAGGCTCACCAGAGTCACTGGGATTGCGAATTCATCGGCCTAGCTGTGATGCACATCAGTCCTCCGATTGGAAGGTGCTAGACTGCTTGATTCCACCTGGGTATGACCCAAACTCCTTCGAAGCCTCCACTGTACTGTGGGCTCGGCTGACTACCGGGCCTGCCATGCGAGGCACTGGCCAGGACGTGCAAAAAGTTGGGGTAGAATGGTTCTCCTTTCTATCGTCACAGCTGAAAGACTTTACGCCTTGGCGTGTGACAAACGAGATTGTCGGCAGCGTGGGTGGTACACCGGAGCTCCTCGTGACAATTTGCAGCAATCGCAGGCACTGTGTGGAAGAGACTGCTGCAATTGCGGCACCTGTGCTTGCTGCACCGTGTGCCGTCAAGCGGCAGCGAGCTGCTAACTCTCTCCCACCAGAGGAACGGCATCGCAGCAAGCGGGTACGTCGGAAAACCGAAAGGTGTGGCCTGCCCTGCCTGATGCTTCATTCAGGCTCTGTCTGTCTCTACAAGGTGATGTGCATCATCTCGCCATCCTGGAATGCATGATCAAATTACATGGTGCAGGGCCCACCAAGTTGAAGGCACAGTTGTGTCCTCGTAACCGGATGGCCTTCAACCACAAAGGCTACCTGGAGACACTTCGTCAAGCCGCAGCCGTGCAATACTGCACGCTTGAACACCGGACGGTGCTCTCACCAAGTGGACATGAGTTCACGCTTTCACGGACCTCGAGCTGAAGGTTGGGAATGGGTGAGATACATTACTTGGGTAGGCAGCCTGTTTGTTCACGGAATCTGCATGCCACAGTCACAATCTCCGCATCATCCTACTCCTCGCCAGGCATGCAGGGTGCTGCGCAGAAGCTTGAGCGCACACTATGACAATCTAGCAGATGATGTGATTTGTGTTCATACAAGAGATGAGGCCGAAGCGCCTTTGCCTTTGGTCTACGAGTGCTAGCTGCTGTGTCAATGCGAAACATGAATTTGATAGTCTATGGATCCCTGCAGCAGAATGACACAATGTGCAGAACTTTTAATGCAGCGTGCTTTGCTGTGTCACGTACACTGTCTGGAGTTGTAAATTTGGAATCACTGCCACAGAGAGGATGCACCGAGCCTGACCGAGCGGTTACATGCGACTTTTGGTCATGCCAACAGCAGCTGTGCATGTCCTCATACGCTGCAGTGCAGACATGCAGTCAGAGCTTCTGAGCTGCTCAGATTGTGGACGTGGGAGGTCTCAATGTGACCCAGCCAGGGCTGCACTCACCTGAGCATCACATGGACACATCTGCTAGACAAACCATGTCATGGAGTGATGAAGAGCAGCTCTGGTAGTGCTCAAATGCAACAGTGCAGGCCGCCATGACTTCACAGCTTCTGACCGGCTCAAACTGGCCTGTGGGAAACCTCAATGTGACCCACCCATGGCTACATGTATTCGCCTGAGCATCACATGAACACAACTGCTAGACAAACCACTGAATGAACCAACGAGCGAATGTTACAGTGGCGCTAAACAGTTCAAGCTGCCCCAGCACAGGCATCACAAAATGCAATAATGTACCAGCTACTACCACATTCGCTCACTTGGGTCCCGGATGCCATCAATCGACAGACCAAATCAACACTCATGCACAAAACTCAAAGAACCGATACATGTATCCACATCCACTGTGAAGCCTAAGCAGTTGCCTCGGCATAGCGAGCAGCAACTGCGTCCCAGCTGACCAGGTTCTCGAGGTAGGTGTTGATGTAGCCTGGGCGTGCGTTCTGGAAGTCCAGGTAGTAAGCATGCTCCTGCACAAGTTGACATCATGTTGCACTGTCCCTTCCAGCACTATCATTTGCACTTGCCCTCTGGCAGACTGTGCTTCATTCGGTAATTGTTGCCATGTACACACCACCCGACAAGACCGCAGGAGAAATTCTGAGCACTTGCAGGGATAATGTACAACCGTTGCAGCCACAGACGGTCGAGGCGATTCATGCTGTAAACTGCTGCAAGCAGGATGCACATGTACTGGATGGCAAGGCACGGAGAGAAGCCCCGACAAGCATGGCACACACGGCTTTCAAGGCATCTTGAAAACAAGGAAATGTAGAGGTGGACAAAACGGCGTACCCATACATCCATCGTCAAGATTGCGGTCTTGCCTGCACACAACAGCAGCCAGTGAAGAGGATTATCTTATCAAAGAGTGACAAAGGCTTTGGTGCCGCTTGCCATTGCCTTCAAGGCAGGGCCACTTGGTTGACACATGATCATTGCAGTACTGAGCATGCATGACCAACAATGATCAAATCACAACGAGTCAACCACAGGGACTTGCTGGGTGGCAAGGCGATTGACTTTGTTCAAACGAAGCTTTATATGCTGCATGATAAGAAAAAGCAGTCCACGTTTGTGTTGTTCAGCAAGTGCAAGAGGAATGCCAAACTGGGCAACTCCACTTGCAAGACGTGTACGAGGCAGCAGCTGGCAACATAGGCACACATCGACTGATTGATCCACGAGGGCATAGCTAGCATTGCTGTCACAAAAGAGCAGGAGGTGGGCATACCCTCCACCATGGGGCAGACAGCGTTGGGCGTCTTGTCGATCTCGACCGTGCCATCCTTGTTGGCGACAAGCCACGCCCAGCCGGAGCCGAACTGTGTTGCGCCAGCTGCAGCGAACTGGGCCTTGAACTCGTCAAAGGAGCCAAACGCCTTGTCGATGGCCTCTGCGAGGGCCCCAGAGGGGGCGCCACCGCCGCTGGGGGACATGCCCTCCCAGAAGAAGGTGTGGTTCCAGACCTGGGCTGCGTTGTTGAAGACTGGCGTGGGGCTGCCGCCGTTCCAGGAGGCCTGGATGATCTGCATGTGTCCCCGAGTTGGGACAGGTGCTGCCATGAGGCTGGAGTGCAGCAGGTCTGGACAACTCAAGAGTGCACATGATTCAGGACGGGATGGGGAGCACAGGAATGAGTTTGGCTGGTAACGGCAAGCATAGTAGTTGGGGCGAACCGGGTGCGTTTGCATCTCGTTGAGAGCACGTAAATGGGAGGACCAAGGGTGTTTCCGGAAAGGATAGGTCAAGCACCACAAACGATGAATGCAGGTACTGCAGATGCTTGTGGAGCGACATCGCAACAATGTTGCGGGCAAACTGGCGGCAACCAGTAGACAGGGGAACATGCCTCCTCGAGTGGCTTGTCCTCCAGGTCAGTGCCCTCAATCTGTTTGTTCATGTTGACAACGTATGTGCCTGCATAACCATCTGCAGTCAGAACCAGTGCATCCCAGCTCAGACATGTAGGGCTTCTGACTTTGTTGAGGTCATGTAAGGCGCGATCCCAACAAGCCATAGAAAGATAACGTGGTCGAACTGCGACGACGAACAAGCAGGCCACGCAGCAGTCAACACGGAGAAGCGCAGCGTACGGTGGTGCTTGCCCCAGTGGAACTCCATCGTGTTCTGCACACGCATGCCCAGTCAGCCTCCCGTTGTTGATGCTGGTTCCGGTCGCATGTCGCTCGATCCCGCGACATTGTTTCATCCAGAATGCGCAAACAATTCTAAGCCAAGATGCACGATCAAGCTCATCATTCATGTTTTTTGCCAGGCCTTGCTGGGAGAGAGTCAAGCATCATGTGTCGCGGGACAGTCGCAGCTTGTGACTTCCATACCCAAGCGTTCGCGACAAGGACTAGCGCACACACAAGCATGCGACGTTGGCGATACTGTTCTGACTGGGGATGCCGTCACGGGAGAAGCGGGGAGAAATACACCAATAAGCTTCGTCATGCTCGGTAGGGTAGAACAGCATCCGCTCACCGCAAGCTGAGCATGCGCAGGCTGGGCGCAGAGCGCGTGCGCTACTCGTGAAAACGGGAAAGAACATGAGGCGACGAGAGACCATAACAGGCTAAGCACTGCGTGCTTGCGTGATAAGCTCTGATTCTCATGTCAGCGACTCAAATCCTCATTCAGGAACCAATTTCCTCCGACAAGCCAAATGTGCATTGAGCACAGACACGCCCCGTACAGATCAGCAAAACGAGCTTACCTTGCTCATGTGGGGCTCCAGGGCGTCCAGCTCATACGGAGGAGCCTTCAGCTCCAGGGCAGCCTTGACAGCGACGCTCTGCAGCATGCCATTCCGTGAGGCCTCAGCGTGGCCATTGACCAACCTCTGCTGTCAGAAGCATAGGAGACGATACCTGTCGAGGTGCCGTCGTTCGGCGTGCCTGCATCTGCAGGCGTTGTCCGGTAGCAAAAGAGCAGCGCGCCATCTTGACAATGTTTGACCAGTTCGTTTAGAAGAAGATCACTGTCCGCTGGGGTACACTGCAACCGCGTTCAAGCTGGCTTTATAGCATTCGTACAAAGATGCCTCGCTTGAAACTGCCGATCGCGGGATGTGCCTGGAGGCAGCTTGTGGCTGCAATCTGGGCATGGGTCAGTGCGGTGCCGAAGGTTCCGTCGCCTTTCTGGTCAGCACACAATGGGGATCTCGGCATCGCTGGAATCCACCTGCTGGGAAGCCATCCAGTCTGACAATACTACAAGGTGACCGTGTCCACTTTAAAAGCTGCGAGCGCTCCAGGTTATCGACGCATTGACATCTGACGTGTCGCTTGTTCGCAGCCTGCGCATCCTGGTCACAGTTTTCTACAGAGGTCCCTGCCTACCAGCAACCATGCCCGTCGAGCTTCCACCTCCCCCTTTCGAGCTGGTACGGGAAATTGGTGGTTTCGTGTGTAGATCGCGGCGTAAACTGACCAACTATCGTCGAGTCAACGTAGCTAGCTGAATCTCCAATCCTGCCCAGTCAACACAGAACGCAATATTTTCCGAACATCAACCCTCAATTTGCAATCTACTGATCGTCCTGTGTCCGTGCAGCATGCTTTGGAGCCGCACATGTCAAAGGTGTGCTTCTCCAACTTGGCCTGATATCGTCAGCCCGGGAACAGGACAGTGCCCTTCCGCTTTTGCGAGTGGCTGTCATGCGCGTACCCGAACTGGGCTGCAAGGTATTGTAGATCGATGTGGTGCTCTAGATATGAAAACATCGCGTGACATCGACTCAAATCGTGCACATCTGCAGGAGAGCATGGAATACCACTGGGGCAAGCATCATCGTGCGATCATCCCTTCCTGAGATTCCTGTCGGTCCAATCCAAATGTAGCGTGCAGTTTTACGAACAACGTGCTGTCCTCAGCTTTGTGCACGGTTTTCGAACTTGTGCTCACTGTACTTGTGGAATGGTTCGCCATGTCTTGTTTGTTGAAAGAGATAGCATACCACGACCAAGTTGGCAGTTGACTCATTCTATTACAGGTTCTAACGGTTCGTAATGATCCATGCCGTCCCTGTAACGTGGAGAATGGCCAGTCTGATCCTTTCACTTGTGTAGGTGGCTATGTCACCAACCTCAACAAGGCAATTGCCGGATCCGAAATGGACAGCTTACCTATTGAGGACATTGTCAAGTCGACCTGGAACAACGGTGAACCAACAGGTTCATTCAACAATGCTGCTCAGGTTTGGAGTGAGTTCCACCTCATGTCAGCAGCTTGCGCCTGGGCACCCATGTTGCAAAGGCATTACCATGGACGTCTGCGTCCAGCAGAATTCTGAATGCGCCGTTCGCGACACGTCAAGCTGGCATGCACTGCATTTAAACATGTTTAGCCTTCATGGCACACGTGTTATTGCAGTGGATGTTGATGGTCAATGGAGGCTTAATCCTTGCTGATTGAGCCTTGTCCATGGCTGCCCACTGTCCCTCGAGACTACTGCACTCAAACACGCCTTCCTGCAGACCACACGTTCTTCTGGGAGAGCATGAAGCCCGAGGGCGGTGGTGAGCCGTGCGGTAAGCTCATGGAGGCTATCACCAGCAGCTTCGACTCCTTCGAAGATTTCTCCTCCAAGTTCAAGACAGCTGCAGTGACCCAGTTTGGTTCTGGCTGGGCTTGGCTTGTCACGGACTCTTCCGGCGCCCTTTCCATCGTAAAAACGCCCAATGCTGAGACACCCATTGCATCAGGCCCAGGGGTACGGCACCCACTCCTCATGCCTCTCCTTCAACCACCCTCGTCGCTCTTGGCGTGTTCCGGCCTGCTCGACATACTCGGCCCCAGTGGCCACCTCGTGTTATTGCATGCGGATGGGCGCGTATTCGTGAGTGGACCCCCAGCAGAGCAGGCTCTCGTCTTAATTTGTTTTTGCTGGGCGGCTGCTGTAGAGTTTCGCCAGAGCATCATTTGTGAACGCATGCCAGGTGGGACACAAAAGCACTACAGTGCTTTTGTGTTCGACCGGGATGCGTGCGCAGACGACTCTCAGGTCAAGGTATTGTTTGATCTGCGATATATGGAATCATACACCTGACTCGAGCCAATCTGTTCCAGCTGATGCACTGCTGCAATGACATCTGTGCCTCGTAATGTATCATGCCACACCGACCACCTGATCCTGCAACTGCACCTGTGCTTGAACTAATGTCTGTTCAGCCACTTGTTCTGACTGTCTTCTGACCTGGCACAAACTGGGCCTGTTTCAACAATTCTTTGAGAATCACTGACGCACGACTGTGCTGTGCAGACACCAATCCTTTGCTGCGATGTCTGTGCGCTTCCCTCTTCCTCAACTCAGAATCCATGTGTCACTATTGGTGGAGCTGTTTGAAAGCTGCCCAGACGTTTCATGTCCATGTGCTGTACTTTGGCATGCGTGCCTTCGTCCGTGTGACCAGCTCAGATGTTGTTCAGTGCGAATGAAGTGTGCTGCACGGTGTATGTCTGCTTCATGTTCAGTAGGTGTGACAGGTTGGCCATGTGTATGCTACTGCTGGTCTGGACAATGCGCTGCTGTTCGCAGCTGCCTGGCTATTGCCGCGCTATGTCGCCAAATGCAGCTTGAGCTGTGGCATGATGGAATCAAGATGTGATATGAATGCGTGTGGTTGCCTGCAGGGGAGCATGCGTACTACGTGGACTACAGGAACCAGCGCCCAGTGTATGTCGACACCTTCATGGACAAGCTGGTCAACTGGGGCAAAGTGGAGGAACGGTACACTGCTGCTCTGGCATAAGTGGCCACTCCTGTCTGGCTTTTTGTCCCTGCATTGACTGAGGATGAGTGCGGATTAGTTCCAGACAAGCCTGCACTCGGGCGTGTCTGTCACCCGTGGCGTCAATTGAATTCATGTCGAGGCCAGGACCTGTACCTACTGCATTCAGGCACTTGCAACCGTGCCCAAGTGAAGCATGTACTACGATTTAATAGACCAGACCGATGCACAGTAGTGAGATTGTAAATGCAGTTGATGACTGGCCCTGCTGACTTGCACGATCTGAACACTGAACCTTTTAGATCACGAGATGGGAAGCTGGTTCCACATGTGTGGTATACATTAGAGCACCGTGCCGAACACAGCCCAGCATGAAAACATTGAGATCGCGTCTCGGCCGGGTTTGTGACAGTCAACGACTGCATGGTTTGGTGGACAGAGTCTGGTTGAGAGTTATGGATGACGCCTCGCAGCCTTGCTGCACGTAAATTGTACCACTGGCAGTCTGAAAAGATGCATCTGATGTAGCCCTGTAGGGAAGCGTACACACACTAGTTCGGACATCCTGGTGGAGTCGCATACAAAAATTGTGAATCCTGTTTGCTGATCGAAAGCTGTGCCCCCAGACGTCTATGCCAAACGCTTGTAAGTGGTTGCAAGATATGATTTACATCAGCATACGTTATCATGCTCCTGATGCGCAGCAGCTGGTTTGCCACTTTGAGGAGCAGACCCCTGTAACTGGTTTCACTTGGTTTGCGGCTGTGGCCACGAGTGGTGCCAGGCCTGGCCACATGGCCGTGGTCCCATGTCTTACGACCTGCATTGCTGAGGCCGGTCTTTCTCCGCACAATTTGGAAGTCCAGTATTGTGAGGCCAGTTCTGCGTAGCTCTGGCTGGGCACAAGTACATGCCTCCTGACCTGCCACACGTGGCCACACGTTGGTCAACACACACCGATCCCACACAACTGTATTGCACAGATTGTCGGACAACTTGCTGGACAAATCCGTGTAAAAGTGTTGCATCCACTGAATGCCCACTGCGTTGCAAGTACCGGTCGTCACCGTGTGGCAATGGCATGCAACTGCAAGGCCGTCATGCAGAAAATCAAGTGTGCATGCATCTGCACGGTCTTGGGCAGAGCCTGGCGAGGCCTCGCGAGGCTAGCGGTTGTGCATAGCGCTGTGATTCATTCATTACCTCCGTCCTGTGACTTACGAGCAATCCATTCACTATCACATTCTCACGTGTTCTATGCCATACATTTGTGCTATCGTGAGCGTCCCGATGGCGCATCTTAGAAAGCCTTGTACATCAATGCGCTCCTGGTGAGATGACTCGCACGCAGAGGAGCTTGCCGTTCGTTCCTGTAAGAAGGAAGAAGGAGAATGTACCAATTAGCGAAGGCGATGATACTGTGCATCGCAAGCGACAGGCGCAAGATGAACTTCAAAGCCCGGCAAAGCGCGTTGCGCTCCAAACCATCGAGCCAGCCAATGAGGCGGTCACTGCAAGCTGCCAAGACGCGCAAGAGACGGAGGCACCTAAAATAAGACTTAGGCCTAATCGTGATCGCTTGAAAATGCGACAGTGGTGCGCTGTTGTGCAGCGCAAGCCCCTTGAGTCAATTGGCCAACTCGGAGCAGGTCTGACGGACGAGTGGTACTGAGCAGGTCGTCATGCTATCCCTCATGGCTGAGTGGAAGCGTAATGCAAGCAGCAGCACGCGGGCGGCTGTACGCAGTTGCTCACACGGCTGCTTGCTTCGAGCAGCGCTTCGTGGAGCCCCGCGTTGGCGCCAGAGCACTATGGGAGGTTGCAGTCGACACCATGTCAATGCTGAATACTGGCTCAATGCAATCTTGGGAGCAACGAGGCTCTCCATTGATGCGGATTAACACGGATGGATCATTAGCGACAGTGTTTTGCCCTGGACACGGCACTATGATGACCTTGCCTCGTTCGGCTCTCCACGAGAGGTACGAACGGCCAGGAAAACCTGCTGTCACATTTCAGAGGCCTTGGTCGAATTGGTGACAGTTGAACTCGGCAACGCATTGCTTCAGTGAATGTACTCAAATTTACAGTACCACTCCTGTACGTTGACACAAGCATGCGAGCTTGCAGGGATGCCAGCCGACCACCACGAATGCAACACATTCGCTCACAGCAGTCGATACAAGACATCAGCTGGTCTGCTCGGACGCCGGACCGGCTCGCGACCTGCAGCAGTGCCACCAACTCCGTTCATGTATGGAACGCTAGCACGGGCCGGTGCGAGACCACACTGAAGGTCCACGAGCCGCTAGGCCGAGGCTCGGCTGCAGGGCTTCAAGCTCTGCAGACCATGAAAGTGCGCTGGCTCCCACCTCACTTGATCAGCACCGCTCCCCTCCCCCCAGCATGCCACAGGATTCACCACCAGAATGCCATGTCTTGTGTTTGCATGCATGCACCGACCGCATGCTGACCCCTGTCAGTAGGAACCAGGCAGTGCCGCTCCTTCGATCGAGATCGATCACGGCCCGCATGCATGTACCTGGCCGTTGCGCCCGACACCAACCCCATGCGCACCGCGTAGCCTCATGAGGCCTCATGCAGCTGCTTGCCTGGAAACATGGCCATGCGCCACCCCACAACAGCTGAGTGATGATCCGCCTGCACCTGGCCCGATGGCTCTACATGCTTGCACAACGCCCAGCGACAGAGCGATTATTCAACCGTGGCCATTCAACCGTGGCGGCTCCGCATGATCACACATGCATGCAGGACTCGCAGCACATGCTCGCCGCGGGTGGCTATGGCGGCACGGTGCACCTGTGGGACGCACGCGCCTCCGCCCGGTCCTCCATGGCGCTGCCCCTGCAGCGGCCCGTCATCGTCACCAGCCTGCTGTGCTGCCCCGAGACCCACACCATTGCCGCTGGCTCCTCCCGCGGCGACCTCGACATCTGGGACCTCCGCAAGGTCAGCCGCAGTTCCGCACATGCCGTCCTCAGCGCACGTGGTGTGGCGCAGGCCACCCCGGCCGCAACTCTAAACCTCCCCGCCGCAGCCGCCGACCACCCGACTGCGTTGCCGTACGCGGTACAGCTGCGGCTCAGCGCCGGCTGCATGAGCGCGGGGGGGCTGTTTCAGGGTGCGGACGCGGCGGCCGACGGTGCCGCCGACGGTGCGGCGGGGCAGGATGGCGGCGCCGCAGCCGGGGGGCGGCTCGCGATGGCGCGGAGTGCAGCGGCGGCGAGGGCGGGGGCGGCATGTGCTGTGGACCGGCTTGTGCCGGACCCGGGAGACCGGCAGCGTGTGGCGTTTTCTCTGGCGTGTGGTGGTGCTGGTGCGCGCTTCATCGTTGCTGCTGCGCCGTGCAGCAGTGCCTCACGCTGTACATGCGGTCCTGAGCATCTCTAAAGCTTGTTTGGTAAAGAGCGTGAGTGTTGGCCACTGCCGCATTGTTTTACAGCCGCTTTAAGTGAGTGTGCCAACGTGGCGTGGACACGCGCAACAATTCCATGGTGGTGTGTTGGTCGCTCACACGCTTAGCGGGCTTGTAGCGCCCACAACAGACCCCTGTGACCGCATGCATAGTGGCATGCGGGTTGCCACCGCGGACGCGTATGCCATGCATGCCAGCCAACATGCGTTGCCGGATGCAGCATGTCAACCCAGCAGCCTGCCCTGAAACGAACCATCAGGGTCTTACGTAATCTGCATTTGGTCCCCAGGCGCAGCGTGCCGGAACGCGACCAAATCAGAAATCTACACTGGCCGCCGCACAGCATGCATGTCACAGGGCTGCTCCTGCTGCAGGAGTTTTGAATCTCGCGTCCCGGACAGTGACGCACGTCTTCAACCCTTTCATGTTCCAGCCGCGGCCGCCGAGCGCGCTGCCAGGGTGCAGCAAGGGCAGCGCAGGTACCGACATCGCATGGAGCCCGGACAGCAGCGTGCTGTACGCTGTGTTGCCGCAAGCAGCGCTTGATCTGGCAGCACAGGACAGCGTCGACAGCGGCGGGGTCTTGCGGGTAGACGGGGTCTCGAGAGATGGCTGTGCTGGTGAGCTCGGCGGCTGGGGGAGGTTTGAGGGGATCTCGGATGGAGCGGTGCCGCGGCGGAGCCTGCTGTGCGCGCTGGACGTGTCGCAGCGGAGCGCGCTGTGCTGTGCTGCGGTGCGTGACTGGGGCAGAGAGGGGGATGCAGCTCCGTTTAGTATGGAGTGGAGGAGGGAGGGCCGGCGTGGTGGCGAGGGGGGCGAGGGCGGGGGGGGAGGCGGGGGGGAGGGGCAGAGCGTGCTGGCCAGGTTTGTGGACCGCACTGCTGCGCAGGTTTCTGGGGGGGGAGACTGCGAGGAGGAGGGAGGTGCACAGGCACGCATGCGGAAGCTGCGGCTGGCAAGGTGGCCTGGGGGGCTCGAAAGCGGGGTTTCCACGCTTCAGCAGACGGTGGAGCGGGGGAGTTCACTATGTTGGGACAGGTTTGAGGATGCGTTGTTAGTATGTGGAAGGACGGAGCTCGGGACCGTAACAGTTGCTTGACCACGCAGAATTTGTAGCATTGACTTTGACCATGGATCTGTTCGAAAACCTAATTGCAGATGCTCTTGCGTGGCCCTCGTGACCCCGAACAATCCATGTGTGCTGCGTGGCTTAGGTGACACGAGACGACATCGTTGTGGTGTTCGCAAGTACCACTTGTGCGCGATCGCGTTTACGTGCGGAGACAATTCTATAAATTGAGGCAGGCCTTTGTTCCTGATGCCATGCGCGTGTCACAGTCCAGTTCGTCGTGCGATCTGCGTTCAAGTGGGACTGATGTGGTCGTTTGCTGTGATGCTGCAGTTTGCGATTGATAGTATCCCGCGCCACTCGTCAACGGCGTAGTGGCAGTATGTAAAGCAAATATGTAGTGGTGATCTCCGTACCCTCCAGTCTCGCAGATCGTGGTCGCCATGAGCTCGATTGACGTTCAAGCGGGCTCCAAATTGGGCGCCGAGGTTGAACGGACGCTGTACGCGCTGGACAACAGCTCTCGTTACGATGTAAGAGAGTATCAGCAAGATTTGCTCGAAGACGCAAAGGCGCAGAATGTAGGGTTGTTCGCAAGCTACCCGGCAATTGCTCCAGCAGAGTCGACTCGCCTGTCTGATTACGAGCTCACCCGCCCTGCAGGTGATCGTATACCTGGAGACCGGATCTGGCAAGACATTGATCGCGGCGCTTCTGGCAAAACATTTCATTGATGGGCACGGAGCGAAGGTTATCTTCATGATGGTGTGCCTCCCGAGCTGCTTCGGCTTCTGTGCTACTAGTAGACACGCCCAAAATGGCAGCACTCTGGTCCTAAAGGCACATATATGCTCTGCTAACTGCTTGTCGAGCTGCCATGGAACCTCATGATGTTTTTGGTTCACTGATTGGCCCACTGTCATTTGTGGATGCGCACGTCCGCAAACCCTCGTTTGCAGTACAACCCTTGTTTGCAGTTCAGAGTCAAGCGGCCACGCTCGCACACTCCACCACTACTGAATGTTCAGCTCAGCTTCGGCGATGTGTTGCAGGTGCCCACAAAACTGTTGGTCGGGCAGCAGGCTGAGCTGTTCCGAACGTATGTGGCAGATAACATCGGGGAGTACACAGGCGACCGTGGCGTTGACGGCTGGAACCAAGAGCAATGGCGGGAGGAGATGAGGTGTGATTTTGTGCAGCAGCTGTGCTACAGGTCACATCGTCAGCTCTATGGCAAATTGTCTCCCGGGCATGGGCAACCCACACTGTCCAGCTGAGCTGCGTCACCACATACAGCTAGCAAATACATGATCCTACCTATCGGCAGCCTTACTCTGCGGTCTTCAGATGAGGCTGATGTGTGCCTCCCATGAAGCATTGCCTCTCATGCACCATTGCGAAAATGGCTAGATGTTGCATAGCTTAGGGGCATTAGGTTTAGATGAGTGCGCAGAGCACACATAGCAGGGCTCTACATACCGCCTTGACTGTCTGCTGATTGTACAACTCTGCTGATTGTACAACTCTGTATAGCAACGGTGGCTCAATCCATGACGTCATTGCAGGACGCACAAAATTCTGATCATGACACCTAAAATTCTGGAAGACCTGCTGACATGTGGCACGGTGAAGTTCTGGGACATCTCGCTGCTGATATTTGACGAAGCACATCACTGTAGTGGAGACCATCCATATGCTCAGATCATGCGACAGTACGCAGAAGCTGCGAAACCAGACCGACCACACATTCTGGGCATGACAGCCTCTCCGGTCAACTCCAAGGTCACGAGCACAGAGAAGCTGATCTCGTCGCTCGTGGGTCTCGAGAAGCTCATGGACAGCAAGCTGATCACGATCCATGACGCCGCGCTGAAAAAGCTGCAAGAGGTGCAGTGCCCCTGTAGACACAACAGTGTGACCCGTTTGCTGCATGGCCACACGTGCAGACCTGAGCTTACAACAGCCTCAAATCCGCATCATCCTGAAAAAAATCGTGATGCTCAATGGATGTGCTGGCAGTCATTGCCTGTTGCGGCATCCGCCTGTGGGCGCTCTCACACACAGCCAGCTGGGACAATAATAGCTCCGAGCATTTGCCAGCTCCGAGCAGCATTGAGGGTCGGTGCAATTGCCACGAGACCTCAAGAGCCGCCAGCAATGCCATCACTGACCAACACTTTGCCATGCAGACGGTGCCCGTGCCCGTGACAGATGACTTTGAGTACACAGTGCCAAGCTTCTCTGTCACCAACAGGCAGAACCTGATGGTTGTCTTTACAGTCCAACAGCTGCTGCTACACGAAGTGCGCCCGCCTCTTCCCTTGCTTAAACCCACCGTTTCTGCCGCCAGATTGCATGTGTTGCCTGTCACGATCCCATGTGATCACCACTCAACTGCAACAGAACAAACTGCTTTGTGCCAGAGAGCGATCCGCTTCATGCCACAAATCACCCGCTGCCTCGTACAGCATGTATATAAATTCCCCTGCTCCCACGCAGTTTCGCTCCAACCACGAACAAGGACAATGCGTGCATGCATGACGCATGCAGAAGTGCTATTACTGTCTGCATGTGGGTCGCATGTGATCATGTAGGTCACACTTTCATGCATTTGGGGCAACACGAGGCTAGCGTCCACAGTGACTGTGTTTGCCTGAGATCAAGGCAAATGACTGGCATCAAGGCAAATGACTGAGATCAACGCACGTGGCTCTGCAGGACCTGCTGGAGCTGATGCGGCAGTACGAGAACCTGAACCGCAAGCGCATGCATGTGCACGACCTGCACGAGAAGCGGGGCTTTGTGGGCCTGGATGACCGCGGCCCACTCATGCGGGCAGAGGAAGTGGGGCACTGGCTCGTGCACAAGCTCTGCTTCGCCATGGTTCACCAGGGCCCATTCTGTGCGACGCTCATTCTCCAGGTCAGCTTTTGGTTGCCGTGTGTCTCGGTCGAAGGCAGCAGCATGCGCCTGTTTGTATTGCTTGCGGCCAGTCTTGATGTATGAGTGACTCGTAAATCATACAGGTCTCACACAGTATGACACGTACCTGGGCAAGCCGAAGCCGCATGGGCCCCTGCTGTTCAAGTTGTTTGTTTGTGGCCACACCCCGACTCTGCGAATTGCTGGTCACAGCTTGCCATGACCCATCCGACTGTGCCGAGTGAGGTGTTTTAGTATTGGTACTACTAGTAAGTTTGCAAAGTCGTGCATCCCATGAACCGTCTGCCGGTTGCTCAAGCAGGTCAAAGCTAGGCATCCATGTTGTCATGTGCAACATGGTATATCCAGCAGTGACCTGTCTGAGCAAACGATAGACAACTGATCGTCTGTCGGCCCAGACAAATAACGCCCCAGATAGCCCATGAGTTCTATTTCAGACTTGTGCATCAGGCATGGCTGCTCTACGTGAAAGTGCACGGAACCAGGTGTGGTCGCCTGCCTACCTGTGTCAGACTGGAGTCGACGCTGTGCCCAACGATCACAGCCGCACACTCACTACACCAACTACACCTTTCCGGTGCTGCGCCAGCACTGTGGATGGGTCAGCCACATCAAGCACGGTTCTGCCATCGCGCCATGACCTGTGATTGGATGCGCTTCACATGCTTGTGCCAGTGAATGCCAGCATATGCCAGCGAAGCTGCCGCGCACTTGCTCCACCGATCCTGCATGAGGGCTTTCTTTTGTAGCAAATGCTCCACTGACTTTCGCCTGAGTTTCGTTCAGCGACACCTGCCATGGCCTTCGAGCCGCCGTGCCTGTTCGAGCCCCCGCTGCTCTTCTGAAGCTCCTTGTGCCTCATATGATCAAACAACACAGCAGTCAGCACGGTTCGCTTGGCAGCTGTCGGGACATGATGCAGAAATGCGGCTCTCGTGTGAGAAACAGTGTGCCGAGAATGCGTTCCATAAATGTGCATGGATTGTGTATGGACTCTTGCGTATTGCTACCGGCTGCCGCCAGCTCTCTGGCATTCGATTGCTTGCTTGCTGACTGTTGCCCTCGTCGACCAGCTGCTGCTGCTGCTGTGATGCTGACCCTGGGCGTCACAGCCTGTAACGCCTCCACCGCTGCCGCCGCCAGTGTAACACAGCTGCAGCCACCATGCAGGACTACTTCCGCAACTGTTCCAGCGACGGCCGCCTGAGCACCCTCGGCTGCCTCGGCGAGGAGCAACAGTTCTACATCTCCGCGGCCACCGCGCGCCGCACCCGCCCCACCGGCCCGCGGCCCGCGCGCGGCGCCACGCACGCCGAGATGGACGCGGTCGTGCGCGACCTCAACGCCGTGCTCCAGCGAATCCGCATGAGCCACCCCCCGCAGTGCCGCAGGCTGCCCTCGGCGGAGGAGTGCCTGCGCACCGCGCTGCTGCACGCTGTGCTGCTCTGCGTGCGCATGCTCGTCAGTGACCCGGTGCGGCCCCGCATGACGTGCATGGTGTCGTCATGAGTGCTGCTCTGCGTGCGCATGCATGCAGTGACCCCGGCGCGGCCCCCGCACTCTCGTGTTTGTATCCGGTGTAAATAGATGTACAGAATACATTGTACGTGCGTGTCAGACGTCGCCTCCTGACGTCGTGCGTCTGGCCTGCATGCGAATGCTGTCTGTGATTCGTCCGATGGCTGCATTCGTGGCCCGCACAGCCTGCTGCGTGCTGCGGCCCAGCACCAGGTGATGTACTCTGCCGCACCTCCAGGCATTCTGCACCACTGATGAGGGGAGCGCACGTGCTGTGTGCGCTCTGCATGCTGCGCGTGCTGTGTGTGATTGTTGAGCTGTGCATGCTGTGCAGGTGATCGCGGACTGCCTCAGTGCGCAGACCCGCAAGCTCCTGTTCGCCCGGGAGGACACACCGGCGGCCGCTTCCACAAACGGCGCACGCCGTGCGACGCCCGCCGGGGCCGCCGGAGCGGCGGGCGCGGCGCCATACGTTGACACGCACATGCACGCCGTCGCGGCCGTGCTGGACGCTGCTCTGCAAGCCGTGCCCCGCGACGTCCTCGAGGCGTGCACGCTGGGCGGGCCGCAGCACGAGGTGGCGCGCATGTGGAGTGGCTACATGGGCTGCGACCTCGTCACGGACCGCGTCAGCAAGGCTCTGGCCAAGCTGTACCACACCGGGGCCGAAGCGCATGCTGAGCAGCCGGTGCGATGACTGCCCCGTCCATTCCTGTGAAACCGGTCAGCGCATTCGCGGCTGCCGGACTTCATGCTATATGCAGCTACATGTGCACATCATGGGGCTTCATGCATGTGCCTAGCTCCTGCAGACGCTCTGCAGCAGCAAGCATGCATGGACAGCGGTGCCAGGCAGACTGGCAACAGTGGGCACCATGCACGATGGAACCATGCTGTGCTGTGCTGCAAGGCCTTTTGTCGCGATCATGCTGCGCAGTGGCTGTGAGTGGCCGTGCTAGACCACGTACGGCGCCAACGCCTCCCCCTTGGACTGTAGGCCACTCACAGATGGGTCCTCAGTTATGACTCACATTAAACACTGTCTAATCTAAGTACACAGAGCTCATCGCAGCGGCATAGTATCGAGGGCGGTGCACAGCCGGCAGCACGCAGCAGGCAGCAGGTAGCAGGCAGCACGCCGCACGCCATCCAGTCCCGGCAGACGCCCAGCAGCAGTGCTTCAGATCCCACAAGCTACGAGCACCTGGCACTATCACACAACCGCACACACCATGCCCTCATGCGTGCCACGCCCATGCGTGCCAGTCGCCACTCCGCTGTCGCACGCAATGGACTATTTGTGTCCATTTTACAACTGTGTCGTCTGCAGTGCTTTGTGGCACACGCTCAATGCGGACCACTACCAGTCTCAATTCAAGGCATCATGTGCCTTGCGTTGGGACAGTAGTTGTTCGCATTGAGGGTGATGCTATGTGCACTTGCAGTGCCTGGAGCTTCCGCATGGGGCTAACCTCCACGAATGCACTGGCCATGGCTGCGCAACTAGGGCTGTGGTCTGCTGTGCTCTCCTGCTGCTGTGCTCTCCTGCTGCTGTGCTCTCCTGCTGCTGCCTGTGGCTGCCCCTGTGGTGGCCATTTGCGTTTGGCAGCTCCAAAAGTGCTGCACTGCCACATGCACGCCGCTTTCAACCGTAGAACAGCCAAGCCCGTTGAGAATGTTGTGTCAGCAGCGTGATTCTGCTAGCATCACATTTGCGGGCTTGGCTGTTTTGCGCTGAGAGATCACGTGTTGTGAAGCCTCGGTGGCTTCTGCCTTGTCCACGCCATGCCATGCATCTCTTCCATGCACGATGGTTCCTGCACAAGTACAGGCGGGGCATGTCGTGTGCCCGTGTGAATTTGCCATCGTTGAATGGCCCATCATTGAATGGCCCATCATGCATGAAAGAGGTGGCGCAGGGACATGCGCATGCACGGGGCGTGCAAGGCAGATGTATGAACTGAGCAGAGCGTGCCGCAGGACTCCAAGTGGGCAGCACTCGTGTTTGTACAACGGCAGACTTGCAGTCTGGCTCTGGACATGCTGGTTCAGCGAGTGGCGCCGCTGAAGACGGTGCTGCGGACAAGTGTGGCCCCCGAACCCCTCTTGTGTTACACAGTGATAGATCTAGGACCTGGCAGCGCCGAGGCAACAGAACCCTCTTGTGTGAGATGCGGATGCAAACACGTGCCACAAAATCTGGGAGCCAAGCCCATCTGGGACACACATGACCACAACTAGTAGCTGCAAAACCTGGTAGCCTGGTAGCTGCAACACCTGTTCCATGACTGCATGTCTTTTGTGAAGCCTTTTCTCCACTTGCTGTCCACAAACCGCAATTAATCGGTGCACCACTTTGTAATCATACTTTATGTCGATGTGAGCACAACCAGCAGCTCAAAGCACCAGGGCACCCCGCACCGCCCGCGTCTGCTGGTGCCTGCCATGTCAAGTTATGAAAATGCACGTCAATTGCCTGATCGGCTACGGCACGCCATCAAGCCACGCGCTTCATTTACGTCCCCCTCTCAGCACACGTGTTCTGAATGCTCTCAGAGAGCGTAGTTCGGCCACAGGCAACCTCCGGTCGCAGAACGCGATCATGTCCAAGTCGAACCAGGGCGACGTCATCTCCCGCTTCCGTAGCGGGGTGCTCAACGCGCTGTTCTCGACTTCGGTTGCGGAGGAGGGCCTCGACATCCAGCAGTGCTCCCTCGTCATCTGCTACGACGTGCCCAAGCGGCCGCTGTCCATGGTGCAGACCGTCGGCCGCGCGCGCTCCCGCGGCTCCCGGGTGTTCTTCATGCGCGCGATGCAGGAGAGCGGCTTGAAGGAGAAGGTGCGCCTGTCCACCTGGCCACCACCTGCTGCAATGGGGGGTTTGTGTGTTTTTTGGTTTGTGGGGGTTTGGTTTTTTTGTGTGGGGGTTTTGGGGGTTTTGGTTTTGTACTTTTGATTTCTTTTGTTCTGTTTTGATCTTGTAAAGTTTTTTTTGTTTTTTTCCTTTCGGTTTTGTTCGTTCCCTTCTGTGCAGACCTGAAGCACTGGTGTGTAATCGACAATGTAGTTGTTGGTGTGCATGATTTCCACCATTTCCATATGCTGTTGGCTTCGTTAAATGCACTTGTGCCAATGTCTGAGTGACGGCGTGGAGCGTGCCGGGTGGCTCGTGTGTCGCGCATCGCGTCAGCAACACCATGCGTGCGTGCGACGTACCATATGTGTGCACGAAGGATTGACTGCAGCTGTGTCTTGCGCGTGTGCATTGGTGCTGTCACGATGCGCCTTCCGTTCCCCTCGTCCGGCCACCCGACAGGCAGAACCTGATGAACGGGTCTAGGGAATAATAGCGCCTGCCGTTCCCCTCCTCCGGACGGCCCAGAACCTGGCACCGCCACCTGGCACCGCCACCTGCCCCAATACCCCACAGAATCTGGCACCGTCATGCACCAAGCTGGGGTGTCACGCCTGCCAGATGTGGTCCTGGAAACTCCAGACCCTCCAGACCGACCGCAACAGTGTCACGCTTGCCTCCGACAGTGATCTAACATATTTGCTACGGTATTGCCGCTAATCACGGTAGATGGTCTGCTGTGCAGCACAATCTGGACCAGATGGAGGAGTACACAAAAGAGATGCGAACTGCGGTGTATGGCCGGTCCACCCTGGACGCTGCGCTGGCCACGCTCCGGCAGCAGGAGCCGTCTGAGGCGTGCACGCTGTGGCTCGGGGACAAGGGGATCAACGCTGGCCGGGCCCGCACGATGCTCGCACAGTGCGCTGCTCCCAGAGTCTCCAACACGCATGAACTGCGTTGAGTGTCATGAAGTTCTGTTCTATCGTTCTGTGGCAGCGAGGGGATACAGATCATGCTGGCTCTGTTTGGAGATTGCAACAGAACACGCCGGCCCTGCTGTCCGGTCA